>JAOZJS010000439.1:280-33941 GCA_025882695.1 Amerodectes protonotaria | reverse complement strand
GAATTGAAGAAGAAGAAGATTTTTGAATTTTGCATTCAAACAAACAAGCAAGCAAGCAAAAAATTGAAAAAATCGAACCAAGAATGAACTAGTCACCTGTTGGACTGTCTCGATCAATGTTGGCTCTTGCCATCATCGATTGATAATGGTGATGGTGGTGGTGGTGGTAATTGGCCACATTGGCATTTTTGTTGCAAGTCGTGACTTGCGCTCCAAGCTCCAAGCCGTGGATGGCTCGAGAGAGAAAGCGGCGCATCAATCGGGTCCAATCGGATATCAGAACAGCAACAGAATCGAATCGTTCGTTGGACATGCATGCTAAGTGCATTTAAGTGATTGAATAAAAAAAATACAACAACCACTTTCTCGACATGTAACAGATGTTGTGTGTTGCCAAGATGATGGTGAAGGCTTTTTCTCGAAGATTTAGATAAGCCATAAGGGCTATTGCCATTGGTGGTGGCCTTTGACCAGCAGCAGCATGCCAAAATCCCCGAGAGCATTGTTGGCAGATGTTCGGGAAGTGGACAACGAAAACAACAACAGTTTTTTTGCTGAAAATAAACCACCACCACATCTGTCAGATTGGCTGCTGGCCACTTGAGACCCCGGGACTTGTTCGGCGGCGGTGTATGTTACCTGTTGTTGTTGTTGGGAAACAAGCGGTGGAGACACAGAGAGCCCCGCTAGACCCACACACAGTGTAACAGGAATAAGGGAAAGCTCGGTAGTAAAACACACACACACGGTAGCTTGGATCTTGGTTCTTGGAATATTTTTCTCAGATTTCAGATTCTAATGAAAATCGTCTGCCGTGCAGTGAGGAATCGACATCGACATCTTTGGTCGACATTTTATTATGGTTTTGTCAATTTGAGTGCATCAGTGGTGCTGAGCAGGTGGTGAACGTTCTTGGTGGAGATTCATCATGGAGATTATCATTGATTTTATGATGGAGCAGATGGAATATTCTGTTGGATTCTCGTTGAGTTAGTTGGTTGGTCGCGTGTTTTAGGATCATCCGCCAAAATTATTTTTTGAATAATAAAATGATGATGATTTAATTTTAATAAAATTTCGTTCAATTCATTTTGTTCATTTTTGTTTTGTTCATGCAGGTGATTTAGGCCACGAATTCCATAATATTTATACGCGGAGAGGCAGTAATGCAACGATAGCTTGCGAGCCAGCATCTCGAGCAACCAAAATCTACAATATTCAATGGTTTAAAGATGAACGGAAAATTGTTGAGGTAAGTTTTGCTGGTGGTGGTGGTGGTGGTGGAATGTGGATATCACGTTTTTATTCTAATCTTGAGAAGCCATGTTATTATTACCAAAATGAATGAATATCGCACTACTAATGTAACTAGCGTGTATTTTTATGCTAATTAATCCGAAGATGGTCAATTATAAATAGATAGATGCGACCAGCACAAGTATACTTGGATTCCGTGGAATCATGTCGCGAAAGAGAGAAGCTTGAAATTGGCCAATTATATATCTTGGTGGAGAAGATAATCTAACAACAAGAAGACGAAGAATATAAAATCCAAAAGTGTTTCGCGCACATTTGAATTTACATATTTTTTTCGTCGTTCCGAAATTTTTTTTGAATTTAGATTGAAATATTATTATTATTAGCAGCAATTATTTTCGCATCACATTTCTCACTTTTTGTGGTCGCGATGGTCAGTTTTGAGCATTTAAGCAAGCAATTTCGAAAGATTTCGTTTTTGGCTTCAAAATCAATCAATCAAAATCAATATTATCAAAATGATTGGAAATTATGTAATGTTACGTGTTGCTTGTTGCTATTGTTTCAGATTGAAAATCAAAGGATAATCGTTTGGCAAGTTGGCGATCATGTCTCATTTGTACCGGAAACGGGGGCACTACTACTCAGGTCGGTTTCCTATCGTGATTCCGGTGATTATGTTTGCATTGTGAACAGTAAACGCGACAATGGATTCGCTCGGTTATTGGTGCAAGGTAAGAATCGATCAAATTTTTCAAATCTACAAGTTTGAATGTGAAAACCCACTTGGATTCATTCATTGAGAAGAATCTCGAGGTTATCGAGGTTGCCCCCGAAAAAAAAACGGAACATGATCATTTTACCATTTTACCATCATTCTTTGCCAAAAAATGGCCCTTTGATTCACCACCTCTTTATATATTATATAATTATATGGCCGTTGAGTACAATAGATCATAAACTATCTATCTATCTGGTTGCAGACAAAAGAACCACCACCACACAATTTTCTCTATTTGCATTATGTTATTCAATTCAACATTATAATGGACTGGATATGGACATGAATTAGCATCGGTAAATGGGCACAACAATCTTGTTGCGTTGCGTTGCGTTGCGTTGCCATGACCAGACCAGCCATGATGGTGATGATATTTCTGAAAAGAGCATGAGAATGTCCAATATCCAATCACAGTGGTGGTGGTGGCCAACCTGGGAAGGTTAGATCTGATGTTGATGGTTGATCAAATTCATTCAAATTCATTGTTGGTCGCGACGCCGCTTCTTCACCAGGTGAAAATATTATGTTGGTTTTGTTTTGTTGATATTTTTAGCGCGAGAGAAAATCGGCTGGAAATAATGGTGCGCCGCGTCTCGTGTTTTACTTCGCGATGTCCAAAAGCTCGCATCTTTTGTGTGTGTTGAGCATCATGTGCCCTATGATGCTTGAATGATGATAATGGACATGAAACGAAGCCCCTCTTGAATTTCAATGATAGTTAGGATTAATGGACCGAAGAACAAGATTTAAAAGCAAATATAGTAACGTGAGATGGTTAGGGTGATAATGATGATGATACCAAGACAAATTTATCGAGAAGCAAAGTGAAGATTAGCTGGCTGGCTGGCTGGCTAGCGATGTTTTCGCTTAGATTCAGCCGCGACCATACACATCCGACCGAGGCTGATGTGTAACACTTCTGTGCAGCAACAAGTAGGAGCGAACGAGAGAGAGAATCTGAAGATCTGGATACTCCAACAAGTGGTTGGATACACATATTCAATATGCATGATGCATGCACACAAAGGGTGATGAAAGATGCAGATTTGTGTTTTGGCCATTGTGTTGTTGTGGATACACTTGTTGGCTGGCCGTGTGATGATGATTTCCGCCCGACATTACCAACCTGCGTATTCTATGGGAGAGTGCGGCGGGGGAAAAAAGATTTGATTGGCACACCTTGGGCCGCGCGCAACAGCAAAAAATTATGAATATGGTGAATATCTCTCTTACACCGCCAACACATTCGCTGGTTTCAAGGCGAGGCGAGGTTGCCTTGAACACCCGGGAATATGGTTGTTGGTGGTTGTTTGAGGGTCAGGGATAGGATCACTACCATGGTTGGTAGTGGTGATTCGCGATGATTATGATTAGATTTTGTTTTGATTGGTTGGTTGGTGTTTGCAACCAGCATCATCATCATTACCATTCTGACGATCATCAATAATAATGATCATCATTTTAATCAGAGCAACGAAAAAATATGTGTGTATGGTGGCTACAGAATGGCAGATAAATGGCATACACACACTTGTCATGCATAAATGAACAGACGATTATGAAATTTGACATCATAATAATCATAAAACATGTGCCAAATGCAATTATTCTTGATCCAGTTTTTTCTGCCATGATGATGACAAGATCAATGATTGGTTCATAGTCGATCAGAATTGTGAATTATGGCATCGTGCATGGTTGATCATTTTTCCAAAAATATGAACCACATGATGAAGAATATCATATCGAATTCCAATGATAATTACGGCCGGAAAACGGCAGGACGACGATAGGCAACGTGAAAGAATTGAAGATAGATTGTAGTGAATGGCTCAGCGAGTTTGCTATCAGGTCGGCAGGTTCTCACAGGTGTCCGCATGCATGCATGCATGCTGCTGAAGGTGGTAGCGCGAATTATTACTAGAAGTTATGTAATAATTGAAATTATTATTTTCGATTTTTTAATTTTAAAAACTTTCATCGAATGCTTATAAGAAATGAAATGATCAGAATCAGAATCCATAGCCAAAAACTAATTGTTCGCGCGATTCGTTGCGCTTTTCGCATGAATTTCGCACCAGAACAAGAGTGGATTCGTTTCGATTCGAAACATTGATGATCCAATCAGAGTCTTCAGCTTCAAGACGACCAAAGGCAACACACACATACGGTATTGAATCCTGCTGTGATTTTCTCATTATCTTCACGTGTAGAAAATAAATGAAGCATGAGAACTATCGGAACTATTGTTGAACACGATGATTGAAAGAGAAATTTCAAATTTCAAATCACCATAAGATACCATGTTGTTGTGTCAGGTTATGATTTAAGATAGGCTGCAGAATCAAAACACCTGATGCATACCTGATCCATGGTGATCTTCGAAAGACCGGTAGCATCACAAAGATCAAGATCCCATCTTGATGGTAACTGATTTCGGATTCTGATTCGGCGATTACCATCCATCCAGAGATCAAAGGTCGCACATCAAACATTAGGTGTGTCCAACGAATATGTGTAATGTCAAGCACATATGATGAGAATGAAAGCAAATTATGAATTTTGTTTTTTTCGTTCTCGTTCTCTCGGAACAAAATGAAAGAAAATCGCGCTCGCGCTCCCATTGCCATTGAATTATGGTGTTCAACATGTGAAGAAGATTTACTTCTGAACCTGCCCGAAGATCTGAAGTCTCGCTCATCTTTTCTGATTCTGTGTGAATATCGTCGTGGCTTAGGTGCGGTTTGCTTTCTTTCGCTGCCTCAAAAAGATTGAAAACCACCATTGAAATCGGATGATCTGTCTGTCTGATGATGATGATGATGATTTAAGGTAGCTGAAAGTTGAGAGTGAAGTCTTTGAGTTTAAAATTTGACAACGAAAAACAAAATATGGAAAATCCGACATATCATGGATGTGAAATTTCCGCATCTGAGGATTGTGCCTGTGAACGCGCGCGATTGTTGTTGATGGCGCCCACTCTTGAACAAATCTGAACTTGTTGCGGTTTCGGTTTCCGCCTGTTGCTCTACATTTGATGGTGGGCAGATCTCAAAAAAATGTCTGTTTGAAATTGAAATTTGACAATTTGTCTATTTGATGTTGTTGTTGGAACAGATTGATATTGGCATTGTGTTCCCTTTGATGGAAACAATGCATGAATACAGAAGGAGACACAGACAAATTTCAAATATACGTTTTTTTTGATGATAAAATGTTTCAAAACGTCTTGTTCTTCGTCTTATTCGTTTAGATGTTCCGGATCCGCCTGGAAAGCCATTTATAATGTCATTCACATCACGTTCGGTGAATCTTTCTTGGGCACCAAGTATCAATACGCACAATTCGCCGGTTCTCAACTATATCATCCATACAAGGTAATGATGGCAACGATTTGATTAATCATTCAATTGATGGATTCATTTGAAATTCTAGGATCGGTGAGAATGGTGATTGGGATTCGATGCCCGAAATATCCACGTTGGACAATCGTACCGAATATTACATTGATAGGCTACAACCATTTACCGTTTATTCATTTCGAGTCATTGCAGGTATATTTGCAAATTACCGACCGAAATTAAGTAATTACGTACATCGATTATTGATCTAAATTTATCCATCCATTTTGTGTGTTAGTCAATTCCATTGGTGCAAGCGCACCCAGCGTTGAAAGCTATTACATAGTTACGCTTCGTGAGAGTAAGTGTGATCGGATCTTTGGACATTTACGGTCAATGGGATAATGTTAATCATTTTGGTTTTTCTGGGACCGATTTCCAGTTCCGGACGGTAAACCAATCGGATTGCGACTAACCAACAAAAGCAGCTCTAGCATTAGCCTAGCATGGGAACCTCCCCCTAGGTAAGCGAATTTGATGAATTCCATCAATGTCACACATGTTATCATCATGCGAATATTTTTAGCAACACCATCCATGGAGAATTTCTTGGATATCGTCTGCGGTATCACAAGAACGGAAACTCGAAATCTTTGTTGGTTCTGCATGAACGTGAAATCACCATCTCGGATCCGGAAGCCAAGGTTAGTAGCGCCGAGGGGGCAACAATTCTGTGATGGTGATGGAAATTTGAATTCTATCACCAACGCCATCTATCGGCATCGGTGGCAGTGATTGTTGTTGGTGATGTTGATGTTGCATTGTGGTGCGAGCAGCACTGTCGCCCGAATTCTTTCGAACGTGGAATCCAAAACACACACGAGTTCCAAAAATCGATCCAGAATATTTCGATGATATTGTTTTCGGAAGTATTTTCCACAAAAAAAGAAGTATCTGAAAACAATAAACCACAGATTTTGGTTGTCAGTGTTATGTGAGAAGATGTTACCCGCGAAGAAGAAGCAACAGGTCAATAACTGACGTTTGGCCATTATCCATGAATCTGAATGGGCTGTGTGATGTGATTCGAAGACATTGAAGACAACAACAGACAACAAGAAGAAAAAAACTTGCTTCGCCTTTTGCTTCAAGCAAGTTTACTCGCCCATCAGTTGACCTGAAGACTGAAGTTGGCTGCAATGTAAGAGAGATGGATGCAGATGGGAAGCTTGAATGAAGATTAACAATAATAATAAGTGGTAAAAAAACCTCGTCTACGTCTACAGCGCGGAGAACAACATTGCCCTACTTTGGTAGCTTGTTAAAAATTTTTTTGTTCTTGGATTGAATCTTTCAAAAAAATGAATTGAATGATTTTGACTAAAGACAACCGCAAAATCACCACAATTGTTTCTACTTTGTGTGGCCATCATTAACCATTTGTGGAAGAAGATTATTGATTGTCTATCTAAACAAATAGATGAAGTTTTTAAAGTGTTGATCATTATTTAGTGGAAAGGTGTCATCGTTTTTAAAAAAAACATGGATTTCGTTTGAGCCTGATTGCCTAATGGAATGTGTTGGTTGTTGATCAGGAAATATTTGAAACTGGCGCCTTTCAACCAAGAACACCAAGGTCGCCATGGCCACCCTAAGTCAATCAATACCAGCCGTTTATTATCACTGTCACCGAAGCCGCCATTATCGTTGAGAACGACGTTGAGATTAATTTTGTCTTTTTCCATTCATTTCATATCACTAATATTGATTATCAATGTGGCCAATGGCAAAATTAAACAATACCGTGTTTTGGGTTCAACGGTTGTTGATCAAACCACAATCGCATCGTTAACTACTGAATTGGAACAGAACTATACAATCAGAAATTTGGAGCCATTTTCGGAATATTTCGTCACTTTGAGAGTTTTCAATCCTAAAGGTAACATTGAAAAAAGTGAATTTATTTAATTTTAATGGTTTTCCAATTTTTTTTAAGGGGACGGACCTGTTGCAACATTGGTAGCCACCACTGATGAAGGAGGTACAAGAAATTGAGCGATTGAAAATTTGCATTTGATCCTAATCTCAATTGAAATGTTCATGTACCATTTATAGTTCCATCGCCGCCTCGAAATGTCACCGTTCAGCGTGTCACCGATTCCATGGCTCGAGTACAGTGGATGGAACCAGTACAACCCAATGGCAGAATAATTGGCTACCACATATATGTGAATAATGTGGCTGCCAATCTGACCGAAGTGAAACGTTTCCCAACTCATTCTCTTTCCGGGCCGGTTTTTGAGCTTGCCATCCATAATTTGAAAGCGTTCACCATCTACAAAGTGTACGTCCGAGCTTTTACCGAAAGATCCGAAGGAGAGGCTTCTAGGGCCGTGGAATTCCGGACCGATGTTAGTGCACCATCCGCTCCGTACATTTTCAATTTGACCTGTGAAGGTGAAGATGCGCTGATTGTCCAATGGTCCCGTCCTGAACGATTCTATCACAAGATTGATTATTATTTCGTATATTATCGTTCTGAGCATGATTCTGATGATCACTTTGAAGAGATTCCCATCAATATACCCGGTTTCGATACTGCTTTTGAGCATTATGTAAGCATTATGATTGATTGGTTGATTGATCGATTGATTGATTTCATTGATTTTTTTCGGCAGACCAAAATCACCAATCTGACCAAAGGCACATTGTATGAGGTGAAAGTGCAAGCGGCCACAAGAAGTTTGAAAGAGAGCTCAAAATTGTATCGTGGTGAATTTAGCCAAGCACGAAAAGTGGTTCTTCAGAGTAAGTGTATCAGTAAGTGCTATCTATTTCCTTTTTTTCAAATAACTAATTTGTCTGCTTGTCTTTTCTGCACTATCTATCTGTTTATCTTGAGCCTCACTTGTATCTATTTGTCTGTGGTAATCGGGTTTTTCAATAACATGACACGATTCTCTATTGTAACAAACAGACAAAAAAGAGAAGAATTTTGAAAGGCTAAAATTTAAATTGCTAAATTAATTGTAAAATTCAAATCTAACTCTTGAAAAATTGGTTTTAATTTGCTAGGTTATGCATCATCCGGTACCGATCTGATTAGTGCATCGTTATTGGCTGGCTTAACTTGTGCACTTATAGCATTCATGTTGGCTTTGGCTAGTTTCTTTTTATGGCGAAAATATTTTCAAGCTGCCTATTATTATTTGGATGATCCTGCCATCGGAAACGGAAGCAACCCACGTTCCTCGCCCAATTTGTCTGAAGTGTACATTGATGAAGCTGAATATCCACCCATTCCGACCATTCAGTGGGTGAGACATGTGCAAGAGTTACATTGCGATGGAGATATTGGTTTCACTCGAGAATATGAACAATTGCAACGTTCCACTGAGATTCACGCTGATCGATTATCATCGGAACACTCCCATTTGGCTGAGAACAAAGGTACTGGGTCGTAATCATTTGGGGGATTTTTTAGAGATCTAATAGATTTTATCATTTTACCAAAAGTGAAAAATCGTTATGTGAATATCACCGCGTATGATCACACCAGAGTGATGCTTAAACCGTTGCCCGGGCAGAAGAAAACTGGCCATGATTACATCAATGCCAATTACATTGATGGTTACCGAAAGTCTCAAGCCTATATTGGAACGCAAGGACCACTTCCGGCCACGTTCGATGATTACTGGCGGATGATATGGGAGCAGCGAGTTTCCATTATTGTCATGATTACCAACCTGATGGAGCGTGGAAGGGTTAGTGTTTCCGGGAATAACATAAAGTTTATTATGAGGGGTTTTGTTTGTCTAATTCTACTCTTGGAATTGGGAATCTGGATTCATTTCTCTTTTTTGAATTGTCAATTTGTCTTTTCTTTAATTTATGTTTCCTCTTTTATCATTATTATTCTTGCTTTCTCCTTTTTCTTGTTTCATTTTTCCTCTAAAAATCAGAATTATCTTCAACGTCAGGTTGAACTAATGGATGATGGAGTGAGTATCTTTGGCAGAGTACCTCTCTCTCTATCTCTATCTTCTTCCTTTATTTTTACTTGGGAAACTATCAACTTTTGTATTAGATTTTTAGAATCCACTAATTTTAGTTGCTTGATTGATTGTAATTGACGATTTAATTGATTTTGAAATTTTGTCTCCTCGATCAATAGCGCAAATGTGACATGTATTGGCCAAAGGAGAACACCGAAACGTATGGTATAATACAGGTTCGTTTGTTGCAAGAAGTTGTGATGGCCACGTACACATTGCGGACGTTTCACGTGAAAAATCTTAAAATCAAAAAGGTTTGACCTTTTTAATTTATTGTTGGCGGGCCTTCTGATCGAAAATTTTTTGAATTTTGTTACAGAAACATGGAAACGAACGAACAGTGTATCAATATCATTATACCAATTGGCCAGATCATGGAGTGCCCGAACATCCGTTGCCAGTGTTGGCATTTATTCGGAAATCTGCAGCAGCTAACCCGCCATCGGGTGGACCAATTATTGTTCATTGTTCGGCTGGTGTCGGTCGAACCGGAACCTATATAGTTTTGGACGCAATGATGCAACAAATCAAGCATCGCAACTGTATCAATGTGTTTGGTTTTCTCAAGCATATTAGACAGCAGCGAAATTTTCTGGTTCAAACAGAAGAACAATATATATTCATACATGATGCTATGATGGAGTTTATTGAAGCCGGAGACACTGAAGTACCATCCACACACTTGTTGCGATATTTGCAAACATTACAAAGTGGTGGCGATCTGTTGGTGGACAGTAAACACGGCCATTGGCCATTGCTGGAACGGCAATTTCGTATGGTGACCCAATTCAAAGCCAAAGATTTCAATGTGGTTTCGGCACTGAAACCATGCAACAAGTCCAAAAATCGATCATTGAATTTGATCCCGATGGAACCGCATAGGGTCCATATTTTGCCTACTCCAGGTAAACTCAATTTTCGAATTATCATTATATACTAATTAAAATCATTTCATTATCAGGTGCCGAAGGCAGCGATTACATCAATGCAACATTTTTGCCCGGTTTTAGTCGTTTGAGAGAATTTATCATTACGCAACATCCGATATGGGACACTGTTCCGAATTTTTGGCAAATGGTCTGGGATCATAATTGTCAAACAATAATCATGCTATCGTCGGTGATCGACGAGAAGGAATTTCCGCAATTTTGGCCAGATCGAGAAGATGAAGCTGATTATGGTTCGTTCAAAGTGAAACTGATCGAAGAGAGTCGTTTGATGTTGAATGGTGATACCGGTGGCAGTTTTATCACCAAACGTGACCTAATGTTGCAATCCACTCAAGACGATTATGAACTTTGTTGTCGTCTGGTTCATTGTGCCGATTGGCCAGAAAGGCAGCCATTGGCACAGGTATTTGATCTCATAAAAATTGTACAAGATTGGTGTAACAGTGACACGGTCACTTCATCCGGTGTACTGGGACCCGTGGTTGTGGTGGATCGGTTTGGCGGAAGCGAGGCGGCCACCTTTGCCATATTGACCACGTTGTACAAGCAATTGAATTTTGAAGATTGCGTGGATGTTTACATGTATGCCAAACTGTACCATCTTCGAAGGCCTGGAATATGGCGATCTCAAGACGACTATCTGTTTTTGTATCGTGCTTTGGAAGCATTGGTCAGCAGCTCAACCGGCTCGCAGTACAACGCACATACTCCGCCCAGTGGTTTTGGAACCAATGTCAATACTTTGACCAGTACCTCATCGGCGACACATTTGATGGGCTCCAACACACCGCCTCCATTGACCACAGCTTCGACCACACCCAATGATGGTAACATGCAAGCATCGTATGCCACATTGCCTCGTGTGCATAGTAGGAATGGCAGCGGAAACAGTGTCGACAATCATCATCATCATCATAATAGTAATAATACCGGAAGAATGCTGGAACACTATACTAATGCCAGTTTGGGTCATGTAAATCATGTTCATCCCAATCCACAACAAGATATGATGCTATCCTCTGGCCAAAGAAGTTCGACGCCCAATTCGGAAATGGTTGTTGGTGCGCAAAACACGCACCAGCAGCAGCAACAACAGACCAGGCGTACTCCATCGCCATTCATGTGTGATAGTCCGCAAATGTTAACGGTGCAAGCCAATACGGGAACAGGCTATTCTTCCTATCAGATTTCGATGATGTCCGCCGCCGAACAAAATCAAATAGTCCATTGACCACCACCACCACACTGTAAGGTGTAGAAAGACAATATTGAATGAATGAATTGATTGCTCAAATTGATTAGTTCAAAAGAATGGCGTTTTTATTCTGAAAAATAATATGCATTGTTGTTGATTCTGGATTAATACCTATACTCAATGTAATTACCAAAAAAAGTATTGAATTTCGAATTTCCTCTTTTTTTTCTGTGTACAATTTCCTTCCTGGATTTAGTGAGATTATCCCTACTACTTATTATCCTACCTACCTACCTACTCTGCTCATCCATATTCCACTAACATCACACTATCATAGTGCTTGTAATTATTTTGTAATTATTGTTTTACTGTTCTATTCTGAGTTTTTGATTCTTGTCAGCCCCCCCCTCAAACTGTCATGTTGATCTTATTTATTCATTAAATCAATTAAATCAATCAATTATCAATTATTTAATTCAATTTTTTTATTTAATTTAAATCAATTAACACGTTGACGCCGGCGTGTACCACCGGTGGCTCACACTAATCCTTCCCATCTGGCGGCGTGTACCACCGGTGGCTCACATTTACATTGATTCTACGCGCGCGCCGCCTCACAGCGAAAATCATGAAAATCTGCGCCGGCGTGAACGTGCTAAATTCTAAAAAAAAAATTCCAAAAACTTACCTAAAACAAGGTGAAAGATGAACAGACATGTTACGATGACGTTTCTCAAAACGATTATATTTTCGGATATAATGAAGAAAATCCCGACGAATAACAATCGTACGTTGCATCTTCATTTTGACAACAACTCCACGCAGAATACGACCACGGATTGAAACATTGCCAGTAAATGGACACTTTTTATCTATGTAATTGCCTTCAATGGCCTGAGCATGAGAAAATAATAGATATTCATTCAAATAAAAAAATGAAGACTAATTTCATAAATCATACCTCTTTGGGTGTTCGGAAACCTAGGCCAACTTTGCGTACATAACGTTGAACTTTACGATAACGACCACGGCCGGTGGGTGGTTTCTTGTTCAAGAACACCGTGGGTTGCTTTTGAAAAGCTTTTTCATTCTAATTGGTATGAGAAAAATGTTTTGGTTAACAATGTTCCACAAAATGATTAACTTACTTGTTCACCAACTAATTGTTGTTGTCTCATGGTTCCAAAAAGATCAAAATTTCACCACAAAATAAACCAAAAAAAATCATGAAACATGCAATGAGCGCACTTTTGCGAACACACGTTGAAGGGAAAAGGAAGAAGTGCTGTGCCTGCACTACACTCGAAGCAAACATGCGCATGCGCTTGGTCCCATACACAAAAGTCATGTTTGAGTTTGCTAATATCAAAAACAGATGGCACACAAGTCGATGTAAACAACAATAAATGATTCATAAATCCGACTAAAATAAATCGTCATGTTCCGAAATTCTAGTCATCAAGGAACCTGTGAGTCTATTTTTCTCAAGGAAAAATATGTTATATATTCTCCACATTATTTCACAAAATGAAGATTTCCGATTTTTTCATCATTCATCTTTTTACAATGTTATTTCTCTTCAACCTTGGTCAATCATTTTTGGGTTTTTGGTCCATAATTATCTATGCTCTAGTGATAATTTTGACGTATTATTCAATTCGAATTCTGGCTGATCAGAGTTCTGAACATCCGAATGAAATTCCTAATTTATGGCGATTCAAAATTGAAAATGTTTGTTCGTCATGGCTTGAAGAGGAATCGATTGAAGACGAAATTGATGAAATGGCTGTTTGTCTTGAATGTCATGAACAAAACTGTGATAGACACGATCCCGAACTGAATGTTTATCAACAACCTTGGAGATATTTGAAAATTGATGTCCATGTTAACGCAAAGATAGAAGAATTGTTTGAATTTTTATTGGATAAATATACATCATCATGGATACAGAACATATCGTATGATAAAAAATTGTTGCTATCTAAATTCAAAGAATTAATTCGTTTGATGATCGCATCGTTGTTGTTGAGAATGAAAAAACGAATGAATTTGAATGATTTTATCCTTAAACAAATGCCTATTCATTTATTGCAGCATTTGGAAATGTATGTCCATGGCAAACGTAAAGCTAGATCGGCTCATTTTGTTGAAGAATCTGTTTTGAAACAATATGAAAATCTTATTCATCCTGCTGTGCTCAATGCCGACAATGAATTGAAATATTTCAAATCAATCGCCGATTTAATCATTTCAACATCAGTGGCATCAAAACACCTAAAATGTGATGTAACTCGATCATTTTTAAATGAATTCGTTTCTTGCTGTGTTCTTTCACCTCTAGTCGAAATTCTCACCGATCCAGATAAAATTAATATTTTTTTGATATATCTTCTCGACCCCAACTCGGATGTTGATCAATATTCTCCGACGGTTGGATCTTCTTCAGAAAAAGTATATTTTTTGCAAGGTTTTTCTGCAAATCATGAAAAAATTCATTGTTCCCAAAAGAATCCGTTCGGTATCAAATTAAAACAGATTCTGACAGATGAGCATCTTTTATTTCTGTTCACACGTTTCGCTACCGAAGAAAATTTTCTAAATTATCTTCAATTTGTCATCCATATGGATGGATTTTTGAATCGGATCATAAATCCTGATTTAGATCAAGAAAAGTTGAAAAAACTTCACGATTCACTTAAAAACATTTATAATCTTTACTTCAATACCGCCAGTAAAGATTTCATTAATTTTGATATATCCATCCGGGAGGGTTTTCAAAAAGTCATACAAGGAAACTATGCTAATGTTGAACAATTTAGAAATAGTAAATATTTATATGAATCATATGAATATGTAAATGAGATTCTTGATTATTATGCTCAGAAATTCTTCCATACCGATGCCTATCTTCAAATGATTTGTGGACAACGATCCTCAACGATCAGCAATCACGATTCTATAGATTCAGATCATAGTAGCACCAGTTCAAACATGGAAACATCACTGTCGACAACTATAGACTTTCAATGTTCGCGACAGAACAACAAGATCGAAATCAATGGCTGTGATGATGATTTGGTTGATGAATCATCATCATGCGACATGACCAATTGGACAGTATCCATACCATTTGTGTCCACCAAAATGGATAACGAAGCAAATAGGGAAAATTTTTATTTTGAAATTCATGTTCTCAAAACTTCCGATGAAGGTTTGATGGTGGAAAGACAGTTCAATGAGTTCTATATATTAGAATCAAAATTAAAGGAATTCCATGGCGATGAATTAGATGACATTTGTTTGCCTACCAGAAAGCCATTTGTTCGAATCACCAAACAGTTACTGGACAATCATAGGATGGAATTTGAAGGATTTTTACAACAATTACTGTCCAATCAATCGATGAAACGAAGTAAATTGTTTTATAATTTTCTTAACTCATCAACCGATTGTTTTACTGGAAATTTTAATCTGACCAAAATAATACGTAATGTTCCATCCAGATTCTCCAAAGAAAAAGGCCAGCATTTGTATTCGTTTTTGAAAAATTTCATCATGTCCAGCGAAAAAGACACCGCTTCGTTGAACGGAAACGAATCACCAAGTTCAACCAATGAAGGGCCGATCGAGGGCAGAAAAAAGCGTAGAAAAAGTACCATTAGATGGCCAGAATTTAGCATTGATTCAGACTTTTCTGTATGCGAAACTGGTCAAACTCAATTCAAATATTTGTATGATTATATTCTGATACTTTTGATACGATTCTACAAACTGAACGACCGCATTGCACATCTATTCTATTTTCTACGACCATTATTACGTCAAACATTCGAAGGTTTCTGTGATTATCTATTGCGCAAGAAAATCAAACAAAAGTTCACACCGGAAAGAATAGCTAACATGGTGGAGTATTTGAAGAATTCTGTAGATCAAGAAAGTGATAAGGTTAATAATTTTCCAATGAATATGACCAAAAACCAGCGTTCAGAATTGGCATTGAAATTGTTAAAGGAGATTCTACCTAAATGTTTGCTAAACACCGTTGTTGATTACGATAAACATGAAGAAACTGTATTTCTTGTATTCTCATTATTACAGTATCGTTTGTTGAACAAACAATTGTTATATCTTGTCCTAGATTTATTAATTACAGAACTTTTTCCAAAAATTTTACTGGACACAATCGACCAGAACCACCAACAACACTTGGATTTTGTATCATGATGATGATGATGATGGACACACCTAACACACATTCCAACAATCTTTAATTATTATCATTTCCTCTGATTGTTATATTACCGGAGATTGTCCTTCCATGGACAGCAAAACACATCACACACACACACACACACACACAAACATCATTTTGAATATTTAATCGTTTCATATTTTGAACGAATTTACATGAAATTATTATTCCCATTATTGTCATTATTATGATCTGAATCAAACAAAAAATAAACGATGAAATCCTTGGTTTTTATAAACCATCACACCATTCAATTGACGAGTTCCTTGTTTTGTGTTACCTTGATTTTTTTTCAAAATATATTCCTTTCAATTGTTGGCGGGTTTTTCATGAATTCGAAATTAAAATTGGCCGACCCATCACACACATACACACATTTCCTATTGCCATCAATGGCTGATCATTGGCTGATGGACATGGATCGCAGCAACAGTTTGCTGGTTAAATTCTGTTCTGCGAAAAAATAACCTCCATTTTATTCAAATTCAATTCAAAATTCGGTGTTTAGGTTGATACGCGCGGATATTGTATTGGGAGGTTGGCCGAGATGCTTTCGTTGCGACGTATCTACCTTTAACTCTTTTGCTTCTATTTTTCTAGCTGTGATGAACCTCGAAAATCAACCATAAATCCCCAACAAGATTCATTGGTTTGTGTGCTTGCATCCAGAATGGATATTCATTGTCACCATTGTTCGGTCATTGTTATTCCATGTTCATAACGGGACAATTTTTTTCCTAAAAACCGGAACTGATCACAATGGAGAAACATCAAAAAGAAAAAACTGTATAATGTATCAAACACAATGTTCACTAGTGGTAAAGGTTACCTAGTAAATGTGTCTCCAGCCAAAAAAAAGCAAAAATCTTCATCTCTTTTTTTTGTTGTTTCGTTTGTCCATCGTGGGCATTGTTTCGGGTTTTGTTATTTTTTGGCTAACTGGTCATAGCTTTTTGATCTCGATCATACATCCCATGGCTAAACACGGGTTTTTTTTCTCTCTCTCTCTCTCGCTCCCACTACATTCGAATTGCATGGATGACCAATCTTCAATAAGCATTTGGCCACCAAGTTATGCTAATATGCCTAAAAAGGCATTTCGATGACAAAAAAAAAGTCTGGAATTTGATTCAGTTGAATTTAGTCAATTATTTAGTTGGTCAGCTAGTTTGTTAGCTGGTCGGTTTGCCAAAAGATTAACATCCAAACACATAGAAACCATCAAATGGTCATTTTCCATTATTCTTTGTCGGACATGTTGGAAACAGTTTGATCAAAGAAATTTTCGTTTCTTCTTCTACTTCTTCATCTGAATTTCTTCCCGAAACACAATCTGGATTCTGTTTGAACATTTCAATTTGGACATTTTCGAACATGAACACCATCAATCCACACCATCGTTGTTTTTCTGTTGGAAAATGTTGAACATCAATTTGATAGCCAGCAAAATGGTACCTTTAGTTTCATTTTTAGCCGCTTTAAGAATCTTAACCGAAGGTATTAATATGAATGATGTTTCTGCTCAATGTTCGTTAATATTGATTGCTTATTGGTGTGATTGATGATTGAATGTTTTATTGATTTTTTTCGCAAAAAAAATTCCATTTATCCAGCACAAATTTGTAATAACGGTGAAGGTAAAGTGGTGTTTGAAAAAGTCACAGCATTCCAATCGACACCGTCGGAATATTCAACAAATTCATCGCAGTTCGAGATTGTAAGAATTGATCCTTTTTTTGATTTTTGCTCTTGTCCTCGTCAAACTTCTTATTGGAATCAAATTTCATTGCAATCAGATTACAAGAACCAATATACCACCGTTGAAAGTTTTAGAAGAATGTTTTCACCGTTGCCAAGAGGATCGTGTGAATAAGATCGGTTTTTGTAACAAGTTTGATTTCCTTCCGGGAAAACGTATCCCAGAAAAATCCAATCTTCGAGTAATTATCATTGCGATTGATTGATTGTTGGCCTTTTGGACCTAATTTTAATGATGATTTCAAAACAAAAATCCAATCTTAATCACTTAATAGAAACGTACGCCTAAAAATGTGGGCGATATTAAAGGAAAACTCCTGAACGAATATGATCAATCCAGTTGTGTGCTCTACAACCAACCAAATGGTAGCATCAATTTTGATGATATTTCTACCAATCATGGATCGGTTTGGCAATTCGATAAAGTTTGTCTATCAGGTAAATACGATTTATTCTGTAATTTTGAAAACCGGAAGTAAATTTCCATTTCCGGAAATCGAAAAGCTCAACAAGTGAACAAAAATTGTCCCAATCGTCCGTTTGTTTTTGAGAAAATTCCCGCTTACAAACTAATCGATAAGGAAAATGGAAAAGAATTTACGGTCACCGATAAGAATGAATGCGAGAATCGATGTTTGATGGAAAGAGAATTTACCTGTAGATCGGCCAGCTTCAAATCATCGGAAAACAAATGCTACATCAGTCCATTGAATCGACATGTAGCTCCGGCACAATTCAAATCGGATCCAGATTTTGTATATCTGGAAAATATGTGCCTGAAAAGTAAGTACATTCTATCAATTATGGAACCATTTTTTGTTTTTACCACAAGATTTACCTCAAGACAATGAGATGTGCAAATGGAGCGTGTTGATTATCGAGAAAAACAAACAAATGGATTCAACCTATGAAAAACATTCCACGGTGGCTTCATCCGTGGCCAATTGTTCAACATCTTGTTTGGAGAGTTTGGATAAATACGGATTCGTTTGTCGTTCGTTCATGTTCGATGATCAAAGTCAGCAATGCATTTTGTATGATGAAGATCCAGTGGATATGGCCACCAATACTAACGAAACAGACAACACGCTTATCAATTCCGAAGGGAATCTTTATCGTGTACTATGTTCAACCGACGAAAAAGGTATTTTACCACTAGATTCTGGTTGTGGATCATAATCACCGATCATAATTTTGTTCATGATTCAGACAAAGATTTGGACAATAAAACATTGGAATGTTATCGCCATAAGAGATTGAGAGGAAGACATCAAATGGAGATATACGCAATGAATTTTTATGAATGCCTTTCTGGTTGCATGAAAAAGTTCGGTCTCAATTGTAGATCAATAGAATATTCTCATATGCAAAAAGTATGCAGATTCTCTCCAGGAACAGTGGTCGGTCCTGTTTCTCGCAAAGATACAGACGCTTTGATTGATGATGATAGTTTTGATTATTATCAATTCATGTGGAGTAAGTATTTCGGTGGCACAAAATTGGTTGGAGATGATCCGAAAATTAATTGTAAATGTTTTCCATCAAGATGACCAACCACCGAACCATGTAAGCCCTTTGAATGATCGCCATGATGCAATCGAAACAAGTTATTCACAACCAGGAAATTATAAAAACTTCATTCTACCATCTGAACGAGCCCGTGATCATCATCGTGGTGGTTTTGCCTACAACACCAATGATATCCGACCGCCGCCACCATCATCATCTTCATCGGCTACCAATGCTAACAGTAACAATGCTGTCAATCAATCTCCATTGTATACTTTTCAGATTGAACAGAAACAACAACCGGAAACGGATGGATTTGATCAAGGTGGATCAGCACAAGCGTATCCTCAGGTACCGAATGTACCAAAACCTCAAACCTCAAACACTTTTGACCAAACGAATCAGATTTATACGGCAGGACCGCAATCAGGACAGCAAGGCTCGCAAACAGGATCGGTTCCATATGATCGAATTTCTCCCGATTATGTGTTGACCAGTAGTAAGCCATCTGGACAGCCCGATAAATATGGAATGAATCAATTTACGGGCAAACCACAATCCGATTTTCGAACGTTTGATCCAAACAATCAAGTTTACACAGGTGGACAGAGACCAACAACCATTGGATCCAGTCGATATGATCCAGGATCGGCAATTTACAATATACCACAACAACGAGACACCGAATTCAATAGCTTTGATGGTACACCATCTATCTATCCGATGCCTGCACCAACAACACCTGGGCAATTGGACAGATTTCAAATGAACCGAATTTCAGCATATGATCCGAATAAGCTTGATTCGGCCAACCAAATTTATCCCTTTCAATCAAGATCACCGCCAGGATCGGGTTACTATGATCAAATAACACCAGGATATTTGATGCCTAGTAAACCATTTGGAAATTATGGCCAAGTTATGCCAGGCTCCGCAATGTCCGGTCAACCGTACGGAAACTATGATCATGTAACTCCAGGAAATCTGATGCCCAGTAAACCATATGGCGATTATGGTCCAGTTACACCGAGCTCTTCAATGTCCAGCCAACCATATATGAGTTATGATATTCGACCATCACAACCTATCAATTCTGCTTATCCTTCATCGACATACATTTATCAAGTTGAACAAAAACAGCAACCAGAATCGGATGAATATGGCAGGACCCCATCGATTTATCAGGATCATCGTAGACCACAATCCAATTTGGATAATAATAATTTCATCAATAACAATGGCCCCCCAACCACGTCCGGCTATTCTTCGGTTCCGAACAATTCAAGACCCAGCAGCAACATGTATGATGTACGACCATCACAACAACCGACAAGAAGCAACATCGTATATCCATCTCCAACTTATATCTATCATGTCGAACAACAAAAACAACCGGATCAAGATGGTTTTGGTCGGACACCGCCTATCAACCAAATCACATTGAAACCTTACCATGATCCAAACAAATATGATGCAACAAGTCAGATTCAATCTCCAATCTATTCAGTGCCCAGTAAACCGGATTCATCATCATATGCATATACCATTCCATATAGGCAATCACAACCGGATATGGTTAACTTTAAGCTATCCCCAACACCGACCATATCACATCAACAACCGATAACTTCGGCCACTATTTATCATGGTGGTAGAGGATCATTACCGACCTCATCAGGAATGATCAACAATCAATCTTTGATCAATATGAACACAATTTATACGGCAACACCTAATCCTTTTCCATTCCAGAATGGTGTGTCTGTCAATGGTTATAAACCAAGGACTTCTTCGATTAAATATCCTAGTTTAGGATATAATAGTTATGGATATTCAATGGGCAGAACTCCGACTATGGCAGCGAACGGTGGCTACGCAATGAATAATTTGGCAAACTATAGTGGCATAATGCATTATGGTCCTTATGGACAAATGTCTCAAACAAACGGACTGCCATTCAACGGTGTTCATCAAACTCAAATCAACACGATACCTTCAAACATGATTGGCCATAATCTACCGCTGCAACCGATCGCTTATGATCGATTTGGACAATTGGCTCCAACTACAACCTCTACCGGTTCCGGTTCCGGTACCAGTGGAATAACAAGTAGTGGTTGTATTTCCCAAACACCAGACTTGTCCGGTATGGCACCATTCAAAAAAATGGGCTTCAGTTCTCGGTTGAAAAGCAAACACATTTACAAAGTGGTCCGAGCAGAAAGATTAGAAGATTGTGAAAGATATTGTTTGGAAACTAAAGATTTCATATGCAAATCCTTCAACTTTCGCCCATTCTTTCCGGACAATTGTGAATTAAGTAATGTGGATAGTAAAAAATTCAAACTGGAAGATCCTAATCATTTTGAACATAATACACAATTTGATTATTATGAACGAGATGAACATAAAACCATCATGATGGCCAACACAATGGATTGTTTTGAAGTTTTGCAAGCATGTTCACCGGAAGGAATGGAATTGAAATTAAAAACACCGGAAGGTTTCTATGGACGCATCTATACTTATGGATTCTATGATTCTTGTTTTTTCGATGGTAATGGTGGTACAGTGAGTGTCTTGAAGATAAGCAAACCAAACGGTTTTCCAAGATGCGGAACCCAACAGATTAGCCCGGATGCCATGACCAATATTGTGGTGGTACAATTTAATGATTTTGTTCAAACCAGCAGAGATAAGAAATATAATTTAACTTGTTATATTTCTGGTCCTGGTGAAGCGGTGGTAACTTCCAATTATTTGGACACCAAAACCGATGCTAGGCATCCAATGCAAATTGAGCATTTACCAGCACAAAATGTTCTTACTTCAAACATTGTGTTGAGGATTCTTTATCGTGGACAACCGACCAATACCATTGTGGTTGGAGATTTGCTGACCTTCCGATTGGAGGCTCGTAATCAATGTAAGATGTTTTCATGCTCACTGACTCGTTTAATAATTGATCTAACCATTTCAAAATTATTAAGATCGTTTTAATGGCTATTATAATGACATTTTTGCCACCAATGTTATTGCCAAAGATCCATACACTGGTCGTCAAGTATTATTAATCGATTCTAGAGGGTACTCTCGAGACACATCATTTTTTCCCGCTCGAAACTAAGTTTAATTTTAATTTTCTTCAGTTGTCCAGTTGATTTATACGTGTTTCCAGAATTACACAAAACACCTGATGGAGCTTTGGAGGCGGAATTCTATGCATTCAAAATTCCGGATTCAAATTTTTTGGTGTTCCAAGCTACGGTTAAAACCTGCAAAGGACCTTGTGAACCGGTAAGTCTCTTTTCAAAGGGGGTGGTGAAACGATGACAAAGTATGATTCTTGAATAATCACGATAATAGGTGATTTGTACTGAAAAAAATCGAGGTCAAAGTTATACTTCCGGTACCAAAACTGCACAGCAACAGAATATGGTGGTAAATTATCCATCATGGGGTAGAAGAAGAAGATCAATCGATGCCCAAACCAATTCATCATCTTCAATGGTAGACAGCAGGGATAATAAAAGTAATAAAAGGAAATCTGCCAAGAATCATTCGAAAAACATGAAAACAAAGGATGAGGAAGAAGAGGTACATGAGCTTTTGCGAGTCTATCTACAACAGGAAGATGTGCCAGAATCACAAATGTTACAACGTCAACCAGAACCATTGCCCACCGATTCGATGTGTATTGATAAATCAGTCTATTACCTGTTGATGACATTTACAATTTTATTCTTTTTATTATTCATCATAATACTGCCGTATTGTGTATTGGCCAAATGGATGAAATCCCGTTACGAGGCAAGCGATACTAAGAGTTTTCAAATGATTCTAAATTAATTTTGACACCCATACACAACAATATCTTTGTTTTGTTTCCGCCAGACTAACAATGATAAACAACACTATGATCTGGATGGTACCAGGGGATGGATGGCCAAGTTGCCCCGGATGTCATCATTTATGATGAGATCCAAACAAACAGCTACAACCAAACCAATCAATCAAACCATTTATGGTCAACGAACTCAACAAATTCATTGTAAAAATAGCTATCAACCATCCAAACAACAGCCAATGGTTAATTATACTGAGCCAATATATCAGGATTTGACCAACTCGTCCGCTTCGGCCATTGAACGATCGAGAAGCATGCAGAGTTTAACCATTCAGGATCAATACAACAAGACTAGGATCAATGTCAATTATGAATAAGAACACTAAGAATGTATTGTTCTGGTGGAATCTTAAATTTTTTTCCCATTTTTTTGCTGCTAAAAATTAGCTTTTGTTTTATTTTTTTTTTCGTCAAAGAAATCACTGCATTTTTTTCCCAATAATTTGCTCTACATTAATGCTACTAGTAGATGAAATAATAAAGATTTAAATTTTGCGCTAATATTAAATTTCAATAAGGATTCTCCGACGCCTTTTGCGACTAGCGCGTCGCTGCCGAATTCAACCAACAAAAAATAACTTGAACTGACAAAGGAAATCATAGTTTTGGTTGGCGAATCCATCATTATCACCGCTATCAGCATAGCATTTTGGCACCGGAACACTGATGATGATGGTGAATCCGCGTTATGGTTTCTGTATGCAAGCTCAACTTACACCGCGCTTGACGAAAAGCTTAACGGATCTTGATTCGCTCAGGAGGCTTGGAGAACTTTTTGAAAATTATGGTTGTTTTTTGCTGCAGAAAAAAGCTGGAGGATTTTATTTTTAGCTTTTCACAAGAATCAATTCTTATTCATTCCAAGTGGAAAAGGGCAAAACAACCAAAATTGTTTTCTTATTTCAAAATCAAGGAGCAAACCGGCGCTCGGTGGTTAATGAACACCACGAGAAGCAAGCCACTATCTATGTGATTCTATTTTTTTTCTGGTTTAACCTAAAAATATCTCCAACAAATAGCAAATCCATCCAACAACCAGAACTAATATTACCAAGTTGGGGAAAAACCTACTAAACATTGCTTCTTTGTGCAGCAAAAAGGAAAGAGAGAGAAAGAAAGACGGTTTATTTTAGGTAAAGATGAAAGCGATGAGTAAAGTAAAGAATAAGATTTTGTGATTCAAAAAGATTAATGAAAATAGTATTGCATGGATTGATGCCAAGATTCGCCAAGAATCACCCACCCACACTTGCACTCACGCACCACAGCACATTCGTATTTCTCAGGTTGATTCCGAGACAGCAATCCAATTGCTCACTACACAAATTGCCCAAAAAAATCGAATGCTACAACATCTAATAGGATTCCGTGTGTTCCAGAACTCTTTGCTCGATATTTTCATATGTTCTGCTTTCAAATCATCCAAACAAATGATTCGCGCGGCCAGCTCTAAGCCGAACGGTTTGGTTTTTTTAAGCACACATGTACAAAGTGTACTATTCAACCATTAGTGCATTCACCATCATCTTTCATCGCAGTTGATTCTTGTATCTGCTATACTGCATACTCTCTCTTCGGAGCGGTTGTGGCTGTTGGTCGGGTTTTGATTGCAGGCGTGCCAAAGATAATACACATGCAACACAAAACGCTTCTCTGAACAGCTGTCTGCCATCGGGAATAGCAGCAATGGTGCAATGTGGTATGTGTTGCTCGCGCGCGTAATATTCATCATGGATTCTCATCATTTTATATTTCACTCCAAAACCCAATACTCATCATCACCCATTATCCATGAAATATCATCATCATCATCATAACATTGCCATTGTAGCAATGTTGTAAGAGTATTTTGACGATAGTTGTCTCCAATTTTCCACCACCACCACAACCATCATCATAATCACGCATACATACGCTTCTTCTTCTGCTCGAGCGAAAAGATGTCAAGCCAACCAATGATAACCAATTGAAAATATTCGATGAAAATTCTGGTATTGTGCCCGAATAATTAGTTGATCATCATCATCGTCATCATCATCATCATCATCATACTAATAATAATAATAATTATTATTATTATCATCATCATCGATGAAATTATATATTGATCACAATCCAATTCTTGTCGTGTTTTGTGTTCTTTTTCCAGATTCTCCAGACCCGAGTTTATTAAACTTTTGAATTCAGTTCTGAAAAAGAAAGAAGATTATCATATTCCGAATAAATTTTTCTACGCAACATCAGTCACGATGCCAACTTTTCATACCAAAACTATAGCTGGCATTCTTGAACCAGTGGCACAACAGGTAAGAATCGTTTGGGTTTCCTCCAATCGATCATGGAATTAATGGCACCAATCTTTGTTCTGCTGGAGATAGCTGTGGATCAATCTTTATGGTTTATGATAGCAATATGTTCAAGGGTGTAGATCTTTCTTCCGTAATTCTGTGTTGGTGTGTAAAAATAAAAGAATAATAGCCAAACTGAGTAGGACTCTTCGACGATCTATTTTTATTTTTATTTTTGGTTTCGTTCAAAACTCTTAGCTTTGCTTTTATCAAAAGTCAGAACAGAATTCAACCATCATGCAGAATTTGGCAACCTATGAACTTTTAAAAATTCGTTTTGGTTGCCATACATCACAGCACATACGTTAGCGGTTGATATGATTGTTTCCGTTCGGATTTTTCTCCCGTATGGGAACAACCAAAGACGATTCCTTCAATTCATTTATGAATGATGATGAGGACATCGAGCAAAACAAATCGATGAAATCGTGCCGTTTCGTTGCGTGAATTCAACAGCATACAAACCTGCAAAACAAAATCATATTTTTGTCTGGAATTTTATGTAGACAGATTTTTTTTAGCCAATATTGCCAAAAAGTTTGGCTTCTAATCAGGGAAAAAATATCAATGTGAAACGAATACAAAATATGAAACAGAGAGACATTCATCACATTGGTCTTGTTTTTCTCGTCGGAATTAGGTTTCGCGCTTGGTAATATTGCACGAAGAAGCAGAAGATGGAAATGCTATGCCTGATTTGGAGCGACCAGTAAAAGAGGTCAGCAAAGCGGTGGCCAATCTTGTTAAAGTTGGCAGAGATACCATCAACAACAGCGATGATCAAATATTGCGACAAGACATGCCGGCCGCTTTGCAACGTGTTGAGAGAGCATCGCATTTGCTGGAAGAAGCTTCGGCCATGTTAAAAGTAGATCCATTTTCACAGCCAGCTAGGAAAAAATTAATCGAAGGTTCTCGAGGTATCCTACAAGGTACTTCATTATTGTTAACCTGTTTCGATGAATCAGAAGTTCGTAAGATCATCAAAGAATGTAGAAAAGTTTTGGACTATCTGGCAGTGGCTGAAGTAATCGATTCTATGGAAGATTTAGTCAAATTTGTCAAGGTAATTTAGTTTTGGATCTTTTAGTCTGGATATTAGATAAGTTAATTCATCGGAAAATCATATTATGTCTTTATGTCACATGAACCAGGACATGAGTCCTTGTCTAACCAAGGTATCTCGTGATGTTGACTTCCGGGAAAAAGAATTGACCCACCAAGTTCATAGAGAAATGTTACGCCGATCATTGGAATCGATCAAAACATTGGCTCCAGTGTTGATCTGTGCCATGAAAATCTATGTTCAATTAGTGGCCCAAGGAAAAACAGTGAATGAAGCAGCCGAAAATCGCAATTACTTGGTGCATAGAATGACCGATGAAATCAACGAAA
Source organism: Amerodectes protonotaria (assembly GCA_025882695.1). Taxonomy (NCBI): domain Eukaryota; kingdom Metazoa; phylum Arthropoda; class Arachnida; order Sarcoptiformes; family Proctophyllodidae; genus Amerodectes; species Amerodectes protonotaria. Next base: position 7,193 of record JAOZJS010000439.1, on the reverse strand, counting down.
TCATCCGAGTGCTTCAACTCACTACTTACGATGAGGATGAATGGGAAACTGATGATCTGATCAGATTGAAAAAGGTTTATAATGCAATTTTGAGTAAACTAGGTCCAGCACATGATTGGCTTGAAGATCCCACTGCGGTAACTGGCGGTGTTGGCGAAAAATCCGTTCGATCCATTGTGGATTGTGCTAAACGTGTTGCTGATTTAGTTTTACCCGGAGATAGAGATTCTATTCGAAAAAGCGCCAATGATATCGAATCAATGACCAATGGTTTATGTGAGCTAAGAGATGAAGGCAAAAATGGAACACCACAAGCACAATCGCTCGGACGAAGCATCAATGCCCAGATTAAAAATTTAAGCAATTTAGTCAATAAAGCTATACAAAACCTGGAAAGAAGCGGAATTCAAGGTCCTGCACACACCGTATCCGGTAGGGTTGATCAAGCATCAAAGTGGTTGTCCAATTTGGATTTCGATGATAAAGGTATCGGATCGCAAGCCATTAAAGCTTTGGTTCAGGATGGCCGTAAGATTGGCCAATCTTGCAATCCGGCTCAACGTGAAGATCTTTATGATCTTTGTAATCAAGTTGAAATGCTTCAAAAACAATTGGAAGATCTATGTCGCCGTGGTTTGGGCCATACGCCTCAAGCACAAGAATTGGCCCGAAAATTGAAGATAAAACTTCGAGAATTGAACAAAATGATCGAACAAGCATTGATCACAAGAGTAGTGGAGGATTTTATAGATATTTATACACCATTGAAACAGTTCACTGATGCAGTTCATGCGCCGGAAGGAACGCCGGGCCGAGAAAATAATTTCCAAGAGAAAGCGAATCATCTTACTCATTTTTCACAAAAACTTGCCAAAACTGCCCGAAGTGTTGGTTCTGGTTTGGCCAAAAACAAACGTTTAGCTGAAGGTTTGATGAATTATTCGAACCAAATAGAAAGTCTTACACCACAGTTGATCAGCGCTGGTCGCATCAGATTCACTCATCCGGACAATAAATCGGCTGATGAACATTTTGAAAATCTCAAATCACAGTATCAAGATAATTTGGAAAAACTCCGATCAATGGTTGATGAAGCTGTTGATAGTGTTAGTTTCATCAATGCTTCAGGTAAGCAGCCAATCTTGAACAATATCTCCTTTAATTTGATTCTGATCTCCATCATAGAGGATGCAATCTTGAAATATACCACTCTGTGTGAAAATTCTATTGCCAATAGACAGCCACAAGGAATGGTGGAGAACACGTCCAATATTGCTCGTTTGGCTAATCGAGTTTTGGTTGTAGCCAAACAGGAAGCAGATAATTCGGAAGATTATAATTTCATTAACAATGTCAATCGTTCTGCTGATAATCTACAGCGAGGTAACGAGCCTTTAATTGCTTGAATGGGTTAAATCTAAATCGAATTGTTGTTTTTAACTTTTAACCAATTAGCCATCACCGAAATGGTTCAAGATGCCAAGAATGTTGCATTGAATATCAATGATCCAAGCACTGCCAGTCGTTGGAGAGAATCAAATAAATATGTAAAGATATTCTCAGAGTTTTAGTCTAGAATGAATTTTTAATTGAAACCAATTTTATCCGATTACCACCTGTAGCTTATAAATAGTGTTGCCGATGTTAAAAACAGTTTAACCCCAGATATACCGGATCAAATGAGCCAACTTTCGATCGACGGTAATGGAATCATCCTGTTTCTGCCTGTTCATTCTTTTACACTATCTATTCTTTTGATCAAACTTTCAAAAACTTCTTTTCCACTTTTCTTCTTTCCTTCTTTCCTTCTTTATCTCTCTTTTTGTCTTTCTATCTTTTTTTTTTTACTGAAACAAAACACGCACACGAATCAGATGAACAATTTAATAAGTTTGATGATCAAGTCAAATCAACCAAACCGATTACAGATGATGAATTTAGAGACATTTTTTCAACTTTGGATGGTTTCATACCAGATAAACCGATTCATCCGACTCCAGTACCGGAAATACCCCCTTTACCAAGAATGGTGCCGGTTCAAGCTGCACCACCACCAGCGCCAACACCACCACAGCCTGTTTCTCAGCATCAGCATTATACCACTAATTATGTTACTCCGCGAACAGGTATCCTGATTAGAGTTGCATTAGGATTGTAGACATAAAATTGCTTGGAACGCGCATAGGGCTTTTCCTTTGTTTCTAATTTCCGCTAAAACTTTTTCGCTGCTTTCCAACTATTATACCAAAATGATGATGATTTGTTATATCAATATTCACGAATCTAGATCCTTATGCTCCTCCAAGACCACCACCGCCAGTCAATAATATTGTACCACCAAGGCCACCTCCAGTAACTGAAACGGATGATGAATATGATGATCGTTTCCCAACATTGCAACCTAATCAACCAATCATGGTAAGCTTGAGTTGTATGATGTTGTCGCAGACAAAGCTCATTGTGCTCGATTCATTTGAAGATGGCCGCTCACGATCTTCATCAAGAAGTAAGACAATGGTCAAGCAAGGAAAATGAAATAATTGCCGCGGCCAAAAAAATGGCCATTCACATGGCCAGATTGAGTACGTTGTGTGGCGGCCAAGGAACGAAAAAAGATTTGATTGCTTGCGCCAAACAAATCGCCGAAATGTCCGAAGAGGTGACCCGATTGGCCAAAGATCAAGCTAAACTCTGCACTGACAAACGAATGAGAACGGTGGGTAATCTTATGCTTCGATACCATGATTAATTAATCATATTTGTTTGCTCTTTTTTTTCATTAAGAATATCCTTCAAGTTTGCGAAAGAATACCGACCATTGGCACCCAATTGAGAATTTTGTCCACTGTCAAAGCCACATTACTCGGTGCACAAGGTTTGAATCCTCCCGTCCATCTAGAATCTTATTAATCTTTGTTTATTCTTAGGTTCTCAAGAAGATCAAGAAGCTACGGAAATGTTAGTGGGTAACGCACAAAATTTGATGCAATCTGTCAAAGAAACAGTACGAGCATGTGAGGCTGCATCGATCAAGATTCGAACCGATAGTGGTGAAAGAATGGTCTGGATTCGTAAGCAACCTTGGTATCAATAAATTGGTCATTATGTGAATTTAATTTATTAAAATGTTTGCTGTGCCATGATTATAATCGTTGATCACCATAAAAAAAATCTGCTCTTTTAAATTGCATTTAATTGATGTTTTCGAGCAACACTGCAATACCTTGTCCGCCGCCAATGCACGCCGAACCGATGGCATATTTTCCGTTACGTCTTTTCAGTTCATAAACCAAATTGGTCAGGATACGGGCACCGGAAGCAGCCAACGCTGTTTTTCAAAAAAAATAATAATATGCAGATACTCATGGTGGAAAATATCCGAAGTGTTTTATACTTACGATGACCAAGGGCAACTGCACCACCGTTAACGTTGGTTTTGTTTAAATCCAGGCCAAGTTCTTTGGCCACAGCCAAAAATTGAGCAGCGAATGCCTCGTTCACTTCGATAACATCGATATCGTTCAAAGTTAAATTGTTGCTTTCGATAACTTTTCTGATTGCTGGAGCAGGGCCAATGCCCATTATAGTGGGATCAACACCGACACTGCAATAGCCCATTATACGGGCCATTGGGGCTAGTGAGTGCTTTTTGACAGCATCTTCGCTGGCCAAAACCAAAGCACCAGCCCCGTCATTCACTCCGGAAGCGTTACCAGCTGTAACAACGCCATCTTTTTTGAAAACTGGTTTCAATTTGGCTAATTGTTCCATAGTAACATCTGGCCGCGGATGTTCATCGACCTCAAACATTACATCTTTTCCTTTGACTTTAACCGGAACCGGACAGATTTCATCCTGAAATTTTCCATTTTTTTGAGCTTCACCCCATCTTTGCTGGGTAGTCATTGAATATTTATCACATTCTTCACGCGTTATATTATACTTGACCGCTAGGTTTTCTGCCGTGATACCCATCGGTAATTTGACATGCCAATCGGTCACTGATGACCACAATGCACATTCCACGACAGGAGTCTGTCCCAATTTCGTACCGAATCTGGCTTCTCTCATCTATTAAAAAAGGCGATTTTAATATGATGAAACGACTTTTCTTTTTTTGGATATAATTAGTTACTCACAATAAAGGGTGCTTGACTCATGCTTTCGGTGCCTACTGCCAATGAAATTTCGGCGTCTCTCAATACAATATCCTATCAATATACAATATTCAACAAGAAAAGTAAGATTGGTATAAAAACGCTAATTTTGAATCAAAATTACCTGAGTGGAGTTCACTACTGCTTGGAATCCCGAACCACACAAACGATTTACAGTTAAACATGGTGTCTCGATTTTGCATCCAACTCCCAAAGCAACATGTCTGGAAATGTAGGAACCATTTTTTTGTGAATCTTGGATTATATTACCAACGGTAACAGAATCAATCAATTGGGTGTCCACTTTGGATGCAGTGATGGCAGCTTGAGCAGCGATTCGGCCCATTTCTACGGAACCCACATCTTTGAGTTTACCACCAAAGGTACCGAATGCGGTCCTTTTACAGCCTACAACAAAAACACCTGTGGTTGGAGAAAGATTCAAGATTAGTTGTTTGTTGGGGTGTTTTTCCAAAAACACTAACCTCGTACCAGTGACGACATTTCGCTCGATGTTTGATACAATGAATAAATCAAATTTAGGTACTCTTCGACGTTTAAAAACAACAACTCTACTGGATGCACTCAACTTTAGCTTGAATGTACCTGATATAAAACCGATGTGTTGAAGCAGAATCTCGTTTTATAAGCAAAACAGAGGGCACCTACAATCAATACATTTAACATTAAAACTTTCAATGATAATAACCAAAAAAAGCACATGTTACTATTTTGGGAACATTTTCCAACAAACTCCACAACGGGTAAGGCTTTTTCTTTTTGTCAAACAGATTATCACCGAAGATATTTTATTTAAAGATTACAAAACATGGCAAATTTTTTGCTGTTTCAGTCTGACAACATTTCATCGAACACAGTTTTGTATGAAAAAAAATTTAATGGATAAAAGTCCGGTGGTAGAAGACCATCTGTTTACCGTCTGAGCTCATTCGAATCTGTAGTTGGGATGGTGAGGTCAACAAAAATCATTAATGGTCAAAATTTGCAGAAAAATACAGCCTGTTCAAAAATTGTGTGTCAAGTTTCCTCGTGACATTCAATTCACCAAAACAGTAATGAGCGTCTGAAAAAGACAAAAAAATGAATTTGCGAATGAATGAATCATTTGCAATAAAATTGTCATAGTCAATCAATGATATTCTTGCTTTGGTTCGAGCCTAAAACAATTCCACTGGACATTGAACATAACTTTTCTTTGTTTTCGTTTTAGATTGAAAGAATAGAAAATCACACCAAGTCGAATGATTGTTCCGTATGTAAAATTATCCAAGATTGCTTTGGTTTTGAAAACAGCGCTTGAAACCGACAGCTCTGAATAATCTGGGAAAACCATCGACCGAGAAGAATATTTTCAAGTTAATTATCATTTGAACAGTTTTGAATATAAATTGTGGCCGAAAATTTTGGACACCATCTAGCTTCAAGAAATTGTTTTGAAAAAAATTTCTTGTTCTCCGATTGCAGCAATATTCGTATTTAAGTTGCGATTTTCATCAAAAGGTGGCAGCAGCCGTCAGCATTTTAGTTTCAATATTCATCAACAGGTGGCAGCTATTGTCCGCGTGTCAACCGGAAGGCCTCGAACCAATATCCTTATCATGTTCTTTTCATATTCTTATCCTGTTCCTTCGCTTTTCCGCTTGGCGAATAAGTTTTTTGGGACGTTTATAAGTACGTGTGTTTCATTTTTGGGCCTCACTTAACAATGATTTCAACAGCAACAACAACAAGAAATATTTCTGACTTTGGGTACGATGAAAGCCATGATGAAGATGCTGGAGAAAATATTTTCTGCTCCGACCATGATATATCATCGGAGGAAGATGTTAAAAGAAAAATGTTATGCATTAGGCCTGTTTATTGAACGTCCTGTATGACGAGGACCAGCACATACTGACTTTTTGTATATCCGTCCTCCAATCGTTTCCTCCAATATAGAACAGACACACACAAGACACTGCCGTACACTACATGTTCTTTACATGTTCTTCATTTCTGTAACACATCAACACACGAACACAATATTTATCATTATCAAATGAATCATTTCCAAAACTATTCTCTGTCCACTGTTTGAAAATACTAATAGAAGATAATGAGAATGTAAAAGGAAGAAGAACCGAAGCGAAATTAAATCAAAGACCAAAAAACATTAAAGAAACTAGTTAAATGGAACAAAGAGCCAAATTCTTGTAAGTTCTCAAAAGAGCTTGCTCGAAATATAATTCCAAAGAATTCCAGCATATTGATTTTGTAGAAGATCATAGGTACGTGATGCTTTGGCTCTCAATGGCCCGCTAAGCTTTATTGATTGATTGATTTTTCATAGGTACATGAAACTTCCCCGTGAGAAGTTGCTTGATGCTGTGATAATGAATATGAAATTGCGATTAATGAATTGCGACAGTTTAAGTTCAAGTAGTAACATCAAAGACAAAAATATGGAATATCGGTATGGAAGTCTTTCGTGCTGCAATGAATCTCCAAAGATTTTTTATTCATTAAGCGATGTTTGAGATTCGATGACATCACCACAAGGGACATCACAAATATCCGTGTTTCCGATGGCAGTAATATTCGTAGTCAAGTTGCAGTTTTCATCAACAGGTGGCAGCACTGAAATTTGATTATTTTTCTTGGTTTCTAACGCCATCTATTGATAATGACCAAAATTAATTTCGAAAGTGACTGAATCAAACGCATTTGTTATCTCGGTGTTTTTTTGACCGATGACA
>JAOZJS010000438.1:0-34080 GCA_025882695.1 Amerodectes protonotaria | reverse complement strand
GTGTGTGTGTGTGTGTGTGTGTGTGTGTGTGTGTGTGTGTGTGTGTGTGTTGGTCTCGCTGTAGAATTTTCCTCTAGGTTTTGGTTAGGGATTTAATTCTCTTACTCTCCCCTTTATCCTCCTCACAACTGGACACACACTCACACATCATCTCTAGCGCTGAATTAAAATGGAGGGATGAGGGAAATACAAGTAGAAGAAGAAGAAGAAAGAAATTTTCGTTTTCTTCTTATTTCGGCTTGTTTCGGCTGCTGCAGGCAGCTTTTTTGCTCCTTTTTCAGTCTCTTTGCGAGTGTGTGTGTGTGTTATAATTGTGGACATGGACAATGATGGATTACATGGGAGGGATAATAATAATAATAATAATAATAATAATGATAATACTTGGCTTGCTAGCATGGTTTTTCGAATCTCTCGGGCTCGTCCGACCGAGCCTAACCAAGCCAAACCATCCACACACACACACACACAACACGAACACAAACGAATGAAACAACAACAACAATTTGGCGTTTTTTCGTTCTGACAATCTAAGAGTTTCTCTCTTTCTCTCTGCATCTATCTGTCTGTCTGTCTCTCTCTTTCTTTCTTTCTATCTCATTCTCTATCCTCGTATCCTCACTTCATCCGAAACATACACACATTTTTGATGAAATGTTCTAGTTGCCTGTATCTGTCAGAGGGAAGGAAAAAAGCAAAAAAAAACCCAAAGCACAAGCACATGCCTAATAGCAGCAGCAGCAACAGCAGCAGCAGAGGAAAAGCTTTCATCTCCATTCGTGTTTTGCGTTGTGTCTTTTCGTTACCATTTGGTTGGTGTTGTTGTTCTCTATCGTTTTCCTTTATCTATCATACAATGTGCGTGTGCGTGTGTGTGTTCCTATTTGTTGAGTTGAATATTTCACACACCCCAACCAACTTGGATGAACCAAAGTGACACATACACGCATGCAGATTGGGCAGGGAACAGTACTGGAGAGCTGCTGCTATTGGTGGGATAGTTGAAAAACTGGGAAGGGAAAAAAATAGTAAAAAGTTTCGCGTCAATTTTTCTAGATTTTCACCATCATCACCATTGGTCCATGGACAACCACCAACAACATTGAAAATTAAAAGCCTCTTGGTTTCATTTGGTTTCATCGGACATTTTCAGACAATCAAATAGGAGCGGAGGCTTTTTTGTCTCACGTATCCGGATTTCAGAACGCTCCATTTCCGTTCAGTTCAGCTTGTTTCTTGTTCCGGCCAGAGAGAATTTTCAATTATGTTTTTTTTGAATCGCATTTTTGCTCTGTAAACCAAATCTATAATACAATAAAAAAAGGAGAAATATGGAAAATCCTTAATGCTAAATACAGCGTTGGGCCACCACCAATGACCAGAGAAAACAACAAGATGAAGGTGATTGTGGGGTCGACCCACCTGAAACCGAATGGCCAACATAATGGTTTTTTAATTTATCCAGCACACACTTACACACACACACTCCAACACAAATTCACCTCTCCCCCCCGTTTCGCTGAGAAATAATTAAAAAATCATTTATTATTCTCACAAAAGGGGAGGTATTTGGATGGGTCAAAAATGCCCACCACTTAAATGGCCAAATTGATTTTCATTTTCTTCTTTTTGTGTAAATTTGTAACACGAGCTCACTACACACACACACGAACACACTTACGTCCGTTTGTATAGGGTCCTAGGGTCCTGAAGACTTTACAACAATACCAACAAGTTTATAGATAGGACAAATGTCAAAACACTTATGCATAGAAAAGTGCATGTTTGTCTTTTTTTCTTCTTCTTCTTATTCTAAATGGAACAGATGAATATCGTCGCTGGTAATCGATCTGTGTCTGTGTGTTTGATTTGTCTCTTGAGGATATCCATTCTTCTTCTTCTTCTACTTCTTCAGCACGTTTACCTGAGGAATCCTTGTGTGAGGTTTTTTTTTCTGTGACTTTATCTCTTCAGGGCGCTCCATAATGATATCTCGTGTTTCAAAGGCCATCATTATCATCATCTTCTTCTTCTATTTTGTTGTTGTTGTTGTTGTTGTTGTTGTTCATCTTGGGTTGTTCTGGCCGTTCGGTCTTCGAAGAAATCTTCGAGGAGAGAAAATCCAAGAAGACCTTACCACCACCAGACAACAAAACGGAAAGCAAATCAAGATAATGTAAGCAACAAATAGAAAGGAAACTTCAGGTAAACGACAAGCAAAGATGATTGAAAACCTATTGGTCTGTCCTATCTATCCTCAGCATGCTTGTGTGTATTTGCTTCATTCTATTTTTCCATCTGTGCCAATGTTATTCATATTATTATCATTTGGTTCAATGTGTGCGTGTGTGTGTGTTCAACCAGCCTGTCAACTTTCTCACCTAGGCCACAAGATTGATGGGTCCCTGGTTTCGGGAAAAAAAACTAGAGCTGCTCTAGCTAGGGCTCAAGATTTACTCGCACACACACAGATAGAGGTCGCCATGACATGACATTCGGATCGTCGAAAAAGGCCGGTTCTTAGGTAAACATGCGCACAGGGCCTAGGTTCACACACCCACCTTTCATGCTCGGATAAATCAGAGACCCAGAGTCAAAGGTCAAATGAGCGGCAGCAAATCATCTTTTTTTTTGGCTTGTTCCTAGAATGGATCTTGAACAACCCAAAGGGACTAATTTATCAAGCATGCAAGCAATTCGAGGCTAGAATTTGGACAAATTTTCAAGCGAACAAGGTTTTCATTGTGAAACCAGAATCAAGAAACAACGTAGCATCTTGAACTACGTCGTTTTGGGGAACATTGATCTTCAATTGAAGCAAAAAAAACATTTTTTCTAACCAAAAAAAAACAGAAACAGAACAAGACGAAGAACAAAAGCTTGATGTTGGATATTATCTGCTTCTCTCTTTTGGTCTTTGCCTGAGCCTGACAGACGTGTGCGTTTGGCAAATGCTCAAACACAAGGATAGACCAAGACAGAATGTTTGAAAGAAAGAGATAGGAAGACAGACAAAATGATAGATGAGGACATGAACACCAAGACGACGACACACCAACAACAAGAGCAGCAAGAAACAAGCGAAAAAACCGAATAAAATATCGTGCTACAAGATATGCTGTATGGAATCTCAACAAAAAGACAATGAAGAATAAAAAGAACAAGAACAGGAGAAAGAGAGAGAGAGGAAACAAATTGATTTAGATTACCTCCAAAATTCGACCGCGAATTTCCAGAAAGATTCTCAAGTCTTCAGTCGGAAATTCCGGATCATCCTCGACCAACTAGATGATCCAAGGTTTCTAGGTTGAGTCTAGGTCCCAGATTTTGTTCGTTGACAATGGTCACGGCACAGCGGCTTAGCGAAAAGTAGGGGCATGCATACAATGAGAAGATTTTTGGACACAGCTTTTGGCTGGAGCAAAAAAAATAAAAACCGAAAACGAGAGAAAGAGAAAGAACAGAGTGGGGGAAAAATGATCGATTACCAGTGGATATTATTATTATATTAAATATGAAAAAAATATCTTTACTTTGCTGCTGTTTCTTCTTCTTTTTTGCCTATTTTTTTTTGTTCTGTTCTTCTTCTACTACGAATGCTGTTGGGCGCTTTTTGTGTGAATCAACTGAATGTGAAAGAATGCGAACACGCCGAGAGAGAGAGACAGACAGAAACGGCGCGAGAGCAAAAACAACAACTGAAAATATGAAAAAAAGCGATTTGATTAATTGACTGGCTGAATTGTGGTGACACACATCACACAAACACACGCACGATTCCATATTATATGGAGATGGATGGATGCAAAGAGAGCAAGATCTTGAAGGATAAATAATGATGATTTTCGGTAATTTTTTGTTTTTGCTTGCTCTGGACTTTGCTCCTTCATTTCGCGCCATTTTCATCATCATCATCATAATCAGCATCAGCAACGATATTAATCGACAATTATCATCTTTATACGATTACCGTACACGGTTTGCCCGAAATGGATATTTCCGAGAGAATACAAGCAGCCGGTCAACCATGGAAATCAACCTGATGCACACGGCCAGATATAACCGGTCTTGGCATCCAGGCAAAATTAGGATGAAAACAGCGCGCAAACGCATCGATTCATTGGACTCCAACCAGCCAGGTTGTGAATGAAACCTTGATCGGAACAAACAATTGTTGTTGAAATCTAAGCCATTGTCCGGCGGTGGGGCGTTCCGCTTTTGTTCTTGCAAATCAAAAACATTATTCTCTGGGTCAAATATTTGAAATAATAATAATTACAATATCTGTAATAAAATATTGAATGTTGTTGGCCCAAAATATTTATCATTAAACATTATTACGCAATGTATTTTGTTTCCGTTCCGTTGCACCTTCAATCATCAAGAATGAACAGCATTATCCCTGGCTGTTTGACCAAGTTTTCTTCCTGCACTCTTGTGTTCTCTATTCTCTATTTGTTTCGCTATTGTTTCGCTATCGAACACATTCGCCTGTCCGTATGTCTGTCTGTCTGTCTGTATGTATTGGCTGTCTGTATTGGCTGCCTTTGCGTGTGGGCATGTGTGTGCATGTGCATGTGCGTGTGCGTGTATGTGAGTTGTTCAACCAACCAGCCAACTATTTGCTAGTAAAACCATTGATTGGTCGGAATCAACCGAATGACGTCAATGGCCCCATACACACGCACCAATAGCCAATGTTCTCTCTCTCTCTCTCTCTCTCTTCTCTGTTTTTTCTGTGCATGCCTTCTATTGCGCATACACTACCAATCAACTAAGCTTGGCAACAAAAGAACAAGGCGGACCTTCAATCCTCCACTATAATAGTGCTAAACCATCGGTTTGGGTTGGAGAAGAAGCATTGTACTCAGAGGCTAGCACAGGACAGAAGAGAAGAGAAGAGAAGAGAAGAGAAGAGAGGAGAGAGACAGAAAGCGAGAGAACGAACCAGGGGACTGGCTTCGTCTTTCTACTTCAACACACACAGTGCATTTTGAAGCTGAAGTTGTTGTATTTCAAGTCCGTCTCTCTGCGCGGCGCGTCTGTTCCTTTGCATTCTAGTTTGAATTTTCCTAAAAAAAGCGAAACGAGACGAAAAAATCAGAGGAAAAGAAGAAGAAGAAGAAGAAGAAGAAAATTAAAACCTTCAATGAAAATGGACAAACACACACACACATACATACACAAATTTTGAAGCTTGAAATACCTGAATTGTGACTGACAAACATTTTGGAGAAGAAAGCAAAGAACAACGATGATGATGTTGTGGTTGTCGTAGTCGTTGTTGTTCAGGATATGGTTGCCAGAGTTTTACCATGGTTTGGTGTATGTTGCATTTTGATTAAAAGTGTTATGTTTTCGTTCTTCGTTGTTATCATCGTGGTTGTTGTTGGTTTTTTTTGGCAACCAAACTTCAAACATCAAACAACTTCGACGTTGAATGCTTCTTGGTCGTTTCACTATTATTCTCCTGGTCGTTTGATGAATCGAGAACTGTCGGCTGAAATGATGCTAACGTTCGCTCCGTGTGCTTCAGTGTGAATCCATCCTTAATTGTGTTCCACACACTGGAATTGTGAGATGATATAATATCAGCAGAACTGGTGCTCTTCTCTTCTGGTTTGATTTGATTTTGCCAAATTCTTTTTCCGATTTGGTGTGTGTTGAATTATTAATTATTTATAATAATTATCATTGTTATTTCGAATGATTGATATGAAAGACACCTGTCTTTACTTGAATCGAATATCAGCTTAAAGAAAAATTTGAAATCACATTGCATAATTTCAATCGGAATCTATATTCTGGGATTCTGCGGTGGACAACCCAAATGATTATGAACTCAAACATTGTCTATGGTAGTGCTGCCATGCCATGTCACAATGGTGGCCTTGTTGGTGGCACTACCACATCTGCGGCTGCAGCTGCAGCAGCGGCGGCAGCGGCCGCGGCCGCAGCCGCTGAATATCATCACCATCATCATTCACATCATCATCATGGCCATGGCCAAGCGCATCATCATCATCAAGGTTATAATCATCATGCAAATCATCATAATCTAGTTGGACATAATCATCATGGCCACCACAATCCGTTCGGTACCGATCTGGTTGGATATTATGTTGGCCATGGTGGTAATAGTGGTGGTGATCATCTTCATCATCCTCACCATCATCTGTCGGCCGCGCATCCATTATCCTCGACCACACCTCCATCCAGTCATCAAAATTATTCAACATCACCATCCAATACGGCCACACCTCCGTTGACGGTAGCTGCCGTAGCAGCATCCTCGGTATCATCCAACACCACATCACCGTTTCATATGCCTTTTGGAGTGTTGGGCGGTAATTCGGAAACTGGTGTAGCAAGTGGTGGTGGTGGTGGAGGATCGACAACACCCTCTTCAACCACAACACCGCCGATCATTTCCGAACAAAACGGCCTAAGTTATACCAATTTGGACACAAGCCAATATGGCGGTTCGACATCATCCTCATCAACTGTTGTTAGTGTTCCACCGGTGCCTCATTCTTCATATCAACAACAACAACAACAACGTTCAACTCTCAGTCAATATCAGACGGCTACGGGCGTTGTCGGTGGCGGTAGTGGGAGTGCTAGTCCACCATCACAATCAGTATCGCCACAAATGTCCAATCATTTATCTTATTCATCCATAGCCAATGCTGTTGCGGCCACTGTTTCAGCAACATCTTCGCAATCCTATAAAGATTATGGGCAAACATCGAACGTATCCAATCAAAATGATCTACAATCATCTAGCACAAACAATAGTCCGGTGAATAATAATTCCAATAGCAACACCAATCAAGTGAGTACATCGCCAAGCCATCAATCACAAACCACCAATGATCCATTGATGGCCGCCGATTGTGGACGTAATTCGGGAAACAGTAATGGTTCTGCAACTACAACAACATCGACAACACCGCAAGGATTATCACCATATTCGTCATATTTTGATACAACGTCAACATTGTCTGGAAGAGTGACGGGTAACCTAAGAAATGGATCACCATCATCCATGCAACAACAACATCATTCAGTGATGGCCGGACAATCATTGCAGAACGGTGGCCTAGGATCTTACGGTTTGATGGATCCAAGCGTATCGTTGATGGGACATTATTCAACATCGGCGGTGGATATGGCAGCTTCCTCATGTCATCAAATGAATGGGTTGGTGAATGCACAAAGTCCATATTCGATGAATTCTCCTCATTCATCGATTCATCAAGCGCATGCTGCCCACCATCCACAACAGCCACAGCAACACAATCCACAATTGCACGCCCAAGCACAGCATCATTATGTTGGCCACCATCAACATCCTCACCACGCCCACCATCATCAAGCAATGGCGCATCATCATACGCATGCCCATCAAACACATTTGGGCGTTGCTTCTACACATCCACATCATTATGCGACAAACATAGCACAGCAACATTCGACCAGCCCAACCAATAATAATGGAAAAAATTTGAATTGTGTTTTAAATCAACAGCCAATCACATCATCATCATCATCGACTACATCATCATCATTGATCAATACCGTCCAGAATCATGTTCTTGGGCAACACCATTCGCATCATCAATCGCATCCACATCATCAAACATCGAACAATGTTAATAATAATTCAAATTTGTTGACCACAGTGGGCGTGGGCAGTTTACATACACAACAACAGCAGCAATCACAGCAAGCACCGCCTCCACCGGCAACGGTGGTACCGCAATATAAATGGATGCAGGTGAAACGTAATATACCTAAACCAGGTACGTTGTTGGTGATTTTCATTTTATTTTTCGGTTACTTCATTGTTCGTACGTAGTTTTGTGTGAGGATGTTTTTAAAATGAACATCAAACAAACCAAAAATGGTGGCCCGGAATCCATTTATCAATCAGAGAACTTGGTGTGTGTGTGTGTGTGTGTTCGATGTTCCGTTTTTCCGTGTTCGTCAACGACGATAATGGCAAAATCATATACGAACCAAATACAAATAACGTTTCACTAACGACGACGAAATACCCAAGTGGCCACTCAATCAATCTGTGTGTGTGTGCGTGTGTGTTCCAATCTGGATTCTGTCGTTATGTTATGTTTGTCCAATGTTGAATGTGCATTTTCCGTATGAAATGCCTAAATGACAATCCAAAAAAGAGCGAGTAAGAGTGGGAGAAACTTTTCCGACCGAGGATTCCCCAAAGAATAGCCGCCGAAAAATGTACACACAAGATATTGTGAGGGCTTTAGGAGAGAGTGAGAATCGACATCGGCCGCAGCAGCAGCAACGATATCGTCAGTTTTTACTAAAAATAATGGTTGTTGTCCTGGTTTGGGCCAACAGGATAAAAGTTTCGATGTTGCTGAAAAGCAATTTTTCGATTTTTTTTTCTCGTCAAAAACGAAATTCGCTGGGATCGATCTCAGAATCTTGGAGATATCCTGTTTTGGATACTATTTTGGATCCGATTCGATTGATACGAAGCTTTCCGACAAAAATGAAGACATCGCAACATAGTTTTTTTTTGATTTTGTGCAAACTTTGCAGAAAAAACCGAAAAGTAATTAGCAGCTCAAATGAATTCAGTATATAGTGTGTGTGTGTGTGTGTGTGTGTGTGTTAATCAGCAAATAATTACCCACACAGATACAGTCGTTTTCGGTACAAAACCCGGGTATAGACGCACAGCTGCACATTGCGCGAATGTGGCAAATTCTGGTTTCTATTTTCAATCCTTTCATAACTCTACAGCTTGGCTGTCTAATTGTTTTTAAATTGACTTGGCTCAGAATAAAAGCCCAAAAACAATAGAGCAATGAGCGCCGACGTGGAATTATTTCCGAAAAGACCAAAGAATTAACCCTTTCAAGCTTCAAGCCGATATTTTCCGCTGGTTCATTTAGTCGTCGCTGAAATTCAAATCCGATTTGCATTTTTTCCTCTCTCTTTCTCTCGATCTTTAGCTTTATATCTTTGTTTCAGAATTCACACAGCGGGTTTCAGGTCTCGGTTCTCAGGTATGTCAATCATCAAATGAACGGACAACCGAAAAATTCCAAAACTTAGGAAACTGGTGGATGGTGTCCAGAGGGCCAAACCAAATGAACAACATAATTATCTTTTGCTGTACAATGTTTGACCTGAATCTGATGGTCATAATTGAAATTGATCATGATGAAAATAATGGAAAAATCGGGTGATTGTTTACCATCATTAGTCTCGACCCGATAGCTAGGACTTTTGTTGACCGGTTAGCTTGATCATTGAAGAGCCGTGTGTGTGTGTGTGGACAAATGAATTGGACACAAACAAACAAACAAACAAACAACAAATGGTACAAATGGACCAAAAGGTCAATGAGATAATATGGACCGATTGACCAATGGTCTCTGGTCGGCTAGGACGGTGGAAAAAAGATAAAAAATGATCTAGATCTGTCACAAAACATATGTGTGCTTTTGTTAAAAAGGTTTTCCTTTCTGAAATTCAGATAAATGAAGTTGTTAACAAGTCAAAAAGTCAATATCACCACACCACCGTGGCCGAGATTGAAACATAATTTTTCATTTTGGTTGTAGGACATTGATTTCTTTTTTCTAAGATCTTCTTCTTTTCTGTTTTGCTTCTCAATGCAAATCGAAGCCATTTTTTTCGGAGAAGACAACCTGAAGAACTTAAATCAAGACAGCAACAAGATTAACCGTTTTTAGCTTGGAGAATCATTAATTTGAATTATCCCCTCACTGGCTGGCTGGCTTCCTTTGCTTTCTCGTGGACATTGTCCAATGTGTGTTTCTGGAGGAAAAATTCTCATGCTAATAATGTTATTATATTATATTGACTTTTTCTTGAAGGAAAAAACCTTAACAACAACCAAGACGACCTCAAAGACCAAAGGTCTAGCTAGCCAGAGCTTTCTCTAGTCTCTTTTCTTTTTGGGTTCATGTTAGTTCAAGTTCCAGAAACTTGAGTTCTTTGGGGATCACGTCGCGTACGCGAACCACGTGTTTGATAAATGATTTTTTTCTTCATTGGTTTCTGTCCATTTTTCTTTCTGCATTTTTTTTTGGTTCGGTTTGATAAATTATCATTTACATTTTCTCTCTCAATCCATCTTTTTCTTCTTCTGGCTTGTGTGTGTGTGTATGTTTTTTCGGGATTTCTCCTCTGCTTTTGCTGCCCGAAACCAAACTGACTGCGAACCGAAACCGCCGCCGCGTGAGGCTATCCTGAACAAATGACCCACAAATAATGTTCGATTATTATTATTAATAATCAAAAATATGGATTTGTGCAAGCTCTATTGTCCACCTGCAAATCAATTAGCAGCGTGTTTCAAACATTTTCCCCTTCATTCATTCATTCATTCATTTCGATTATATTCAATTCAAACTTCCTGTTCCTGTTTTTGATGAATGCTTCATTTGTCATTTTTTCAGCACAAAAACCGGTAGACACGTATGGATCTTATGGAAATGTTTCGCCCAATTCAGCGTTGGTCATCGGAACCGGCCTCTCTTCCAATGGCAATGGTGGTCCAAATCAGAATGGCTCGTCGATGGGTGGCCTAAATTCCATGCAACAACATTCTCCAGGATCCGGATCGGCTAATGGTAGCCAAAACGGTGCCAACAATACTGGCCGAACAAATTTCACCACCAAACAATTGACAGAATTGGAGAAGGAATTTCATTTTAATAAATATTTGACCAGAGCCCGACGGATCGAAATAGCCACCGCTTTGCAATTAAATGAAACACAAGTTAAGGTACGTTCCGGAATCCAGAATTGAGAATTTTCCAGGCCTGTCAAACGGTTCCTGAGAATCTATCTTACTGTTTTGTTTGCAATATTTTGTTTTTTGATTTATGATCTTAAATCTAATTTAGTTTAATTTAAATTCTAAAGCACTTCTCGACCAGACTTTTTCCATCCGTTTTGGCAAGCTCGTGCATATTTAATAATTGATCAATCGATTCCTCAATCTTTGATTAGTTTTTCTTCAGGTTTTTTTATCAACCTAAATTTTCTTCGAGCGCTCTTCTCAAAAGTCGACTGCGCGTCCCTTGCTTTCGGGAACTGTGCAGTCGAGCAAAGCACGATCAAAGCGTGGAGAAGGCAGAGCAGCCATGCTTATAGATTTAAGAAATCTTCAAACTTGCCTCGCAACCACCACAAGTACAGCTTCGAGATCATTTTGAGTTTGCACAATGGCCTATTCATGAACTCGCAGCATGTTGTGCTCACGAAGATGGTGATGATGCTGGCCATGTTGGTGAAGAAGAAGAACTTTTGACGAGAGACTCCATTTTTTCCTCTGAATAAATGAACCAAGTTTTTTTTATTTCTAACTTTGTCTTATTCTTCTTCTTCTTCTTCTTCGGTTTTGAATGTCTCCAGCTGTCGTTTCATTCTATTTTTTTTCTTCGTTTTGATTTTTTCATAGCGAAGTTAAAGTCTTTGTAGTTGGGCAAAGTTGTGTTTGTCGCGAAAAACAGATAGAAAGAGAGTTTTCCAACTATAAAGCAAAGCGAAAATGTTGCCATTCTCGGCTGAAAACTTTTCGGCCAACTTTTGCTTATTTTATGGTCTAAACAAGGCCTAACTTCAAAGAAAAACTTTCACTAGGAAGAATCTTAGGCACCTTTCTTCAATAAAGATGATGCGAAATTTTTCATTGGATTCTATCTTTCTCTCTCTCTCTCTCTTTTCAATCTCTAGATATGGTTCCAAAATCGTCGAATGAAACAAAAGAAACGCCAAAAAGAAGGTCTGGTGCCGATGGATTCTACCACACCACCTCCACCAAACATGTCCAATTCTATACATTCGGATTCATCGGATCCAGCCTCAGCATCGCCAAAACTAAGCGATGGTGGATCCACAACCTCTGGGCAATTATGAGAAATCAACATTATGAGGGCGTGGTTTTGATCAATGTTACTATATTTTTTGTCGCTTTACAAATTTAAATAAAAAAAATGTGCAACAAACAAAACACTACTTACTACAAATGTACCCTGTAAAATTATTAACTATTGATACTATTAATTAACTGGATCCGAATCATCATTATTGATTATTACTTGTTTTATGCATTGATTCGCGCATTCCCAGAGAACCTCCTCTTTCATACATTCATGATTGTAAATCACCAAAAAAAAACGCTCATCTCTCATCGATCACCTCAACGTGTGGCAAAAAGGCACGCCCTCGAACAGCTATCCACACACTGATACATTTATATCTATTGTTGTTGGGTTACTTCCTTCTCTTGCTCCTCCTTTTGCTTGCTATTTCATACGTTGCGGAGTTGTATTTTGTAAAGTTTAAGAAGGATGCCAAAAAACAGGGTATCCCTTTTCCGGCAAGCATTTTCCCTTCAAAAAACACACAACAGTACAAAGCAATCGCATTCTTCTTTAACATCATCATCCGTATCATTTGGTTCTCGATTCAATATAGTCTATTTATAATTTGGCAACTTACATTCACACTCACACACACGCCCATTATTTTGTAAATCATTTATCTTCTGCACCCACCCACACACACACCTACATCTGCGAAGAATCCCGAACATTTTTCTGATCGAATGTGTGTACAGCTAATGACACATGGAAATAATTAAAAATCCAATTTTTATTTAAAACAAACCGGAAACGCCTCAAATTAATGATCTTAATTATGTCGATGATTAGCAAAGATTCTTAATCTATTTTCAATACACTTTTAATCTCTTTCTCTCGTTCTTTGCGATGGAGATCAAAGAATATGATGGTTTGCTATGCGCAAAAGCGTCTCCAAGAAATCGTAATACAGAACATGCACCAAAGAACCGAGGAACAAATTAAAAACCAATTCATCATTCGACCGAACGCTAGCCAATGGCTGTAGGTTCTTTCATTGACATTAAAGCGAGAAAGAGAAACAGAAGGAAAGAAGAAAATCAGACGAAATATCCGAAAAACAACAACAACAACAACAAAAAATAAATCAATGCAAATCACACATTGCCATACTTGCTCTTATTGGCCCCCACCAAAACAGTCTCTGTGTATCCTGGTTCGTTTTTCGGGTTTTGGTTCGGGCTTTCAACAACAACAATGGCAACAACAGTGGCACCATGGCTAATATCACGCCATGATCTTGGGAGCCATCCAACCATTGTCTTGGTGCCACCCGGAATGTATGCTCGGATGATTGGACCTAATTTAATTTGTCGTTTGTTGTTGTTGTTGTTGTTGTTTCTGTTCAAAGCTCCGTTCTTCAGCAAAGAAGTTTTGCTCGAAGTTTTCTTGTCACGCAAAAAATACATACACACCAGCATGGAGAAACCATGCAATCAGATTTTGGGTTTGGTAGTGTTTCGGACACACCGTATTTGATGATATGAATCTCGATATCGAATCAAATATTCGAACCTCTCAGAGAAAAATAAGATGATTTTCTTCTTCTTCCTTTTCTATTTTGGTTTTCTGTCGCTAAATGGACACAATTAGCATACACACATCGACTGAGTGACCGTTTCATATTAGCAGACAAAACAGAGAGGTGAAAGAAAGGGTTGACGGTGCAGAAGCGCGCCTTGGTCAAAGCTCAAAAGCATCATTAGCGCGATTATTGATTGATTTGCTCGGACATGAACATTGCCTTCCATCAATGCATCCCAGCATCCAACAAGGCATTTTATGCGAAATAATTGATGGATTATCTCCGAACATCATCCTAAAATCCTGATATCGGTGAATTCGTGGTTTCTGAGGGCTTTTCATCGTACAGTTCCTCTGCACTATGCCGGACCTATATCAACATCATGCTTTTTCTTGGGCTGTGTTTCAAAGTTCCAATCGTAAATTATTATTACAACAATGCAATGCGAAGCATTGTTTCTCATTTCGTGATTTCTATATTTTACTTTATATTTTTGGTATTCTCGTTATTCATTTTTTTCATTCTTTGTTTTTTCCAACTGAAACAAAGCTTGAACATCCACGGCAACACAATGGACAATGTCCATTTAAGATTTGATATGGCCAACACAATAAAAACCATCTAGCCAACCAACATGGTGATGATGTTGGACAAAAAAAAGCGTGAGCAGACGCGAGTTAAAATACCGAGAAACAAAAAATAGAGATTCTTAGAACCAAACGCGCCAAGACAATGCTAGCGAGACTTGTTTTATTTTTCGTTCGTTTCGCTGATATTTCCTTTCAAATTGAAAAATAATTACACGTTTCCCCACAAAAAAACTACAGACAGGTAAGTCCTATAGAGACTTGTAATGTAAGCGCGCGTGAAACTCATCATCGGTCATCCACACACACACACACATACACATGGATACAGGTAAGTGATACGCCTATTTTCTTTTGGGATGCTAATGTTAATTCATTCCAATTTTTTTAAATAATAAGAATAATCACCATCCTTTCGAGTCGAAATAGCCTTACTGGGAGGCCAGCTAGCTAGCTCCTTGGTCTGTATCTTGCGTGTACGGATGATGGTGAAACGTCCGTGTGTGTGTGTGTGTGTGAGTGTTGTGTGCCATTCTCAAAAACTAACGATAATTACAAACCACCATCCCAATGCTGGCGATGGTTTCTTTTGTCTTCGCAATCCAACTGAATCCTATACTATACACTTGAATGCTAAGCGAACATACGAAAAAAATAGGCGAGGTTGAACAGAAGACGAAAAAAAGGTGAGCCATCCGGCTGCCTGACCATCTCATTTTGGGCTATTCATATAGATTGGATTTCCTATTATTTCAATCTTCACCATTATCATCATCATCATCTTAGCCTTTCCCCTTCTCTCTATTTTACCTGTTTATCACCAGCGCGATGCGTTCCTCTGTTCATTATCCGGGGTCGATCATCATCATCATCAATGGATGAATGATGTAATAATAATAATTAGGGATAAGACACACGATGCGGCCCAGCGCGTACCTGTATTTATGGGATTTTTGTTCCTCGGATCTCGACCAAACAATTGGCGGCCAAAGGTTGCAGTTGTGAGAGACTGTCCAACTCCAAGCAACTTCGGCATTGAACCGTGGAAAATGCACACAACACCACACCACAATCATCAATGCGATGTTGGCGATGATGGTTGGAGAAACTTTTTGGGAGTATTTCGAAAAAAATATGTATTCGGAAAAAGAACAGTCCAGCTCTTGCCGTTGCTGTTCAGTTTCTTTTGTGCTAAAAGTTTTTGGACCTTGTGTTCAAGACGAAAAGTTTCTCCATTCACCATTATTATTATTGCGACCGATTGTAACACTCGGTATTCTTTCTTTCTTTCTTCTTTCTCTCTTTCTTTCTTCTTTCTCTCTTTCTTTCCATTTCAGTATCCCTGCTGCCACAATGGACCAATTCACACACGCACAATGATCGCCTTGTGTCAATGTTACCATGTCTATTTTCTCTGTACGCGATGAATTTGGAGGATAGTTTCCCTATGTTTTAGCCATGGTCGTCGTCGTGGTTGTTGTTGTTCTTATTTGGGACCTCTAAAATTCTAGCTACACTAACAACAACGACAATCAGCATCAGCCAGCACACATGCTTTTTGGATCCATTATTGTTCACACAAGCGGTGGTTTCCAATGGTGGTTGGAAACATGGAACACACCACTAGCAAGGCTCAGACACAATCGCCAAACACACAGACACTTTTCAATGCTTGCACGCAAACTTATTAATCATAATTCTGACAGTCTGTCTAATCATACATATTTGACCAACCAGCCATTCTTTCCTACTACTTCTTCTTTTTCTTCATTCTTGTTCGGTGTCAGAAAACCGTCGACATCAAGCAAGCAAAGTTTCATCTGAGATCCAAACTAAACTAAAGCTTCGGTCGGTAGGGCCAAAAGGCCCTAGCTTTTTAGCAAATGTTCTGCTAAGATTTGGATTTTCTGGTTGATTTTCTGGTTTTTGAGGTTGGTCGGTGGTTTCAAAGATCAATAATTGGTGATCATAATTGGATCCAATGCTTCTCGCTGTTGGATAATCGACCATTTGAAACCACCACCAGACAATTTATAATTTCTTCAATCCAAAAACAGCTCTTGTGTTTGTCTCGTGCCATTTGTAAACCTGAGATGAGATTGGGAACCAGAGAATCGGCTCCGAACAAGACTGGAACCGATTTTCTTTCGGTCGGGCCAACTGAAATCGGTTGGCGCACGCGTCTTTCGTCTTTCACGCGCGAAACATTCAGAATATCAAAATAAGACGAAAAAGGAAAAGAGACACCCAGAGTTACTAGGAATAGTGTTAATGGGTTCTACAATGAGGCACAGTTCGTCGCCAAGTATCTGTATGTGTTGGTTAGTTCTCAATTTTCAGCCAATAATCGGTAAACAGCGAAAAAGAGAAACCGTGATGATGATAATGATGATGGCGACAGCGGTGTGAATTTTCCCTCGGATTCTCTGCTAGCTTTTTTGTTGGAAAAATAACCCTTTTCGTCTTGATCGGCACAAATGTTCACATCATCATCATCATTTGAACAACGATTTTTTTCTGATTGAAAATTAATGAGCTAACTAGGGCAACAACAACAACGGCAGCCAAAGATTCTAGCTAGGAATTCATTGTGGAAGGTTCATAATGACATACTCGGGCACAAGGAGGAAAGGAAACGGCTGATGCACCATTCCACAATGTATCTGTATCGGATCCATCCGAGGAAAAGCCTCCAGTGACAGCTTGAAAATGTTGGTTAGAAGCTTAAGCTTATTTTGTGATCCATCCACACATCACAACCACCATGGTGGTTGTCTACGCTTCACATTTTCGCATCCTATCTATCCATCTATCTATCTATACATCTATTATGTGTGTGTGTGTGTGTATGTGCGTATATAGCCACGAGACCGAAAAAAAGAAAAGAAACAAAACCGTCCAATCAAGCATCCAATTCATCTTATTCAAAATTTCTGGCAGAAAAATATGGCGAAGAAAAAAGAACGAAAAAAAACTATAACTGTTCGTAGTGTGGATTCCTCTTATTCTTAGCATTTTCGGGCGGAAAGGTTTTTTTTGCAGCAGATTGATAATGGTATTGTGTTTGTGTGTACATCGCAAGATAAAACCAGATTTTCTTTACTGGTTTCCAGTTTAAAACCAGAATCTTGTCCGATGATGCAAGAACTGACCACTGGTCAATTAACCAACCTTCCAATTAATTTTCTTTAAAAAAAATCTCAAGCTTCAAATCCAGTATCATAAGATGTATAGTGTGTGCGTGTGTGTGGTTGGGCATTCTTTTTTATCCTAATTTTTCCCGCTTTTCTCGGGCAAGGTTTTGGCAGGTTGCTATTGCAGACATTTGATAGCGAGCGAGTTAATTAGAAGGCGAAACAAGCTAGAAAAAAGAGAGGTAGAGGGGTTGAACAGGGGAGGAGAGTATTTTCCTACAAAAGTGTTCAATCATTTTTTCTCACATCAATGTTGTATCGGTTTCTTTCTGCCCTGAAACCTTTATTAGCTTTGTGTGTGTGTGTGTGTGTGTGCGTTGGTTTTCTGGTTTGTTGTTTCTAATATCATCTTTTGCCCTAAGAATATTTATGCTGTTGGTAGATTTTTGGCTTTTGTTCATTTTGTTTTATTAGCTCCATCTTCGTTTGGTGTCAATCAATCCTGCTTAATTTTTATTCTCCTTACACTGCGCATCCGAAATACGGCAATAATTATAATTATCATTACTTGGTATAGTGTTTGAGCAACGAACATTGAAGCACATTGTACAACGGTCAAGCCAAGAAGGGGGATTGGCTATTATTAGCATCGTCATCAGCATCATTATTATTAATATAAACTTATTTTCCCCTCCCTCTATCCTCTATCTCCTTTAGTTTTTCTCGAAACTAAATTAAATATGAACGAGAGAAGTGAGAGAAAAATGAAACAACACAAGCAACATTAAAAAGGGGTGGATCAAACAACGGAAAAAACCAGTAAAATTGAGCCTAACGCAGAGTTACACAGATCACACATCAAATCACAGGAGTTTTGGGTGGATGTTGTGGATAGCCTTCAAGGCAAATTGAATTATTATTATTGCGTTACATGCGCGCGCGCACACACGCACACAAACACACACATACGAGGGAAGAACCACCCCAATGAACAATTAGCACTGAAGAGAGTCGTGCACAGCCAAGTCTTCACGTTTGTACGCTAGGTTCCGGAACTGTCGGCTATTTCGACAAGAATGGTATAAAATGAAAGAAACAAATCGGATATCTTAGATATTTCTGCTGTGAAAAACCAAGTGGATCATTGAATTCCAAAACAAAATGTCCTAAAAAGGGTGTTACAAAAGACGATCGGTAACCCCCTCATCGGTCCAATTTAGGAACCTCGATTGATTGATACAAATTGATTTTTTAAGCAAACAATCGAACATAACATTATTATGTACTGATGTTTGTACAACCAAAAACCACTTATAATACAATATTAATGATAATGATAATAAAACACATACAATGGCTACAATAACAACAAGATTGGTGCCAAGGGTGAGAAGATTTATGATCTTTTCCCTTACCAAGGGTGACACACCAAACTACAAGAGAAGTAGGATAACTGAATATCGTTATAATTAAAGCTCAACAACAGCAAAAGCAGCTGCGGGTCAGAATGCCTTACATTATCTGGCCTATATAACCAAATGTTGTAGGTTTAGTTAGTACTGATGGTGGTTAATGGTTATTTTTGGCCCTAGGACCGGTAAGTGAAGAGAGAAATGAACCCTTGGAATGAATAACAATCATTTTATGATGATAATGATGGTTGTTTGATTATTGAATTTGCAACATTATAAACCACTCAAACGGGACTACTGTTTTTTTGTTCGGGATCATTAATTATCCTCAGGAAACAGTCTCAAGGGGGATTTTGTGCTTGTCCCGGTACACTGTGTCCACCGGTGTCCCTTTTTATTAAATGGTATATTCACCGCAAGGAAAACCGCACAAAACTGTTTTCAAGTGGTTCTGATAAACTGGCACGATTAATATTATTCCCTATTTTATTGGTTGGTTGGTTGATTGATGAACCCGAAATGGATTCTTGGTCGCTTTATTCCAGGGGGTTTAGGGCTGAGTTTTCGCTAAATTTAGATCAAACCGTAAGGCTTTCGTTTACACACTAGATCCCCTTTTTGTCACCATTGTCTTGATGACAAATCAACACAAACATGTAGAACGTTTGCTCCGCCTCTTTTTTTGAATCTGATCCCTTCTGGGGAGATCTCTAGGAAGATCTTGATGATCATGCTCAGTAACCTTTGCCCTAGATTCGATCCACCAATTTATCAATCCATGATTGAATAGATGATCATCAAAGATTAAATCATTTATCATCAGTAAATTGAACTGAACTTTGACCCAGAGACTCGAATCCAGGCCGACCCATTTAGGATGCAAAAAAAATAGGACGTTCAAAGGATCTCAAAGCTAGGCTGAGCAAGGCTTTCTAGGGTCTGGGATTCTAGGAATGATTGAATGATGGCTCAATCCTGTTGACAGCCCAAAGAGGAAAAGGTTATATCCAAGATTTTATGAAAGAAGAGAATGTTGAAAATCAATTAATCAAATCACTAACACTTGCACCATGAATGCTGTTTCGCTTCAATTTTTTCCGGAAAGAACCAAAAAAACCGAGCGCTATATAAGCATCCATCTACGGAAACCCAGGAATTTGGCTCAATTTTCAAACTTTCATTATTACTAGCTGGTTAGTGAGCGCGG
Source organism: Amerodectes protonotaria (assembly GCA_025882695.1). Taxonomy (NCBI): domain Eukaryota; kingdom Metazoa; phylum Arthropoda; class Arachnida; order Sarcoptiformes; family Proctophyllodidae; genus Amerodectes; species Amerodectes protonotaria. The sequence goes on along the minus strand of JAOZJS010000438.1, from coordinate 14,270 downwards.
ATTCTCTGCATTCTCGGAGTTGATGGCTGAAATCATATAAAAGCAACAAAACAAAAAAGCTTGATTTTGATTGATTGATTAGTTTGTTCATGGAATTGCAATTGTTGAATAAATCCATATTTTCTACCAATCATTTTCAAATCTCATCAAAAAAATTTCAATTCAATTCACCTTTGACCGGAGAATGATTTCTGGTTTTACACAATCAAATCATACAAAATCTGATAATTTGATTGGTTTGAATGCACAAATTGAACCATTCTGAAGTTTACAAAAGTAATTTTGTTTTTGTTTTTTCCTACAAAATCAAATTATGTGGGAGATAATATTCATAATCTATTCTTGCAGCTGAATTTCGTTACTGTTTGCCGGCAAAATTTCTGAAGAAATTCGAATGGGCTGCGAGTTTCAAATGACCACTGGAAATTTTGTTCGGTCCTCAAGGGGCTATTTCATTGGCCATTCTGACTACCAGAGAAAATGCTCAAAAATATTCATTGAAAATTTTAGTACAAGCTCATTAGCTCATTATGTTGGTGTGACCATACACCACAAACAAAAAGATATTTAGGCAAATTAGCATTTCGAAAGCAATTGGCAATGGACAAAAACTGTCGAGCACTTTTTGTTTGAACATTTTTCGCCGATTCCGATTCTCATTTTTGTTGTCGCTATGTTCACTCACCAAAAACTGACCAACTGGCCTTAACCGAATGCCCGCAAAAAAAACTGAATGAAAAAAGGATAGCTAGTCTTAAAGAGAGTTAATCCGATTAGCTATATTTTTATCCTCGAAATCGCTTTGTTTCATTACGAGACTACTCTTTATCGGTATCCTATCCGACCGAACGGTTTTTTGACGGACATTCCCAACATTCATTATTATGATTATCATTATTGTTGCAGCCGAAGCCAAAGCCTACTCTTCGAATCCGCAAAAACATACATTGAACTTGGCATGTTCAATACCGCCGTTGTTCAATTGAAATGGGGACGCCTATACGCTGGGCGTGAATCTATTTTTTTAGTGACAAATGCAAATAAACATTTTTTTGTGGACACACACACGCAAAAGCACGGAGAGTGATAGATGGGGGGAGCCAAGGAGGCATAGTAATAGGGAAAAAATTCGTTACTATACTATTTGAGATACGGAGGGAGGGAGAAAGAGATTGGGCACACAATGGATCTCACGTAACATTGTGTGTATGTGTGTGTGTGTGCGCACGTCTGTAAATATAAAAATTTTTTCTTCTACTGCTGTTTCTGCTTTTTTTCTGAATCATTTGACATGCAATTTTCTCATTTCGGCGTTCGCTTGTGTGTTCTCGTTTCGGTTTCGGCTTGTATGTGTGTGTGCAAAGGTTTGAAACAAACATTGAACGAACGCAAAGACACACACACACAGACACAGACATTCGATGGCAAAATACAGGCCCCAACACCAATTATCCATTTGCACAGACATTGTATCTATAGATTCTTCCATACACACATCCAACCAATGTCTTTGTGTATGTGTGTGTGTGTGCGTGAGGATTCAAAAGTTTCCTCCAACATCGACAGCCGTTCGCAGCCTTTAGAGCTGAGAAATTGACAGGAAAAAATGGCCGAAAAAAAACGATGATGATAGAACAGAATGAATGAAAGAAAAAGAAAGAGATACAACAAAGTTCGAGATACACAAAATGAAGAACAACGAATATTGTCACAAGTTTTCGTTGTTTCGTTTCGCAGCAGCTTCTGAGAAGCTCAAATTGAAGAAAAAAGAAAGAAAAAAATACAGCGCGAAACGATTGTTGTCAAAATCATTCAACCAATAAGGAAATTTCTCAAAGGAAAAAAGTCCAAGATAGACAGAATCATTATAAAATTGTTATTATTATTTTCATCTTTTTCATATTTTTTCTCAATATTTTTCTGCCACTTCAACAACTACAATCGCATGCAGAAATGACCAAAGTTCCTCCAGACATAATCTCGCTTTCTCCAACGGGAGAATTCCACGACAGGCATAACGATGATCGTAATGATTCTGTAACAGACGACAGACATTACCTTAACCAGGTTAAAGTGTGAGATTAGGCGTGCTAGAACTCGATTGAATCGCAGCGCATGAAATCGAATTCCAATTCCTGGCCAATGGTCGATAATCTATATTTTCCTATTGTTTTATCGTGTTCCCTCAATCGTTTGCATTAGCATTTGCATCGAAAAAAATCGTGTCTTATCTTTTTATCTTCAGAAGTTGAACGGGAAAAAACTTATTAACATCGTTTTGTTGGTCGAACTCATCCCAAGATGCGGGAGAGGGAGGGCTAGCGCTGCAAAATGTGAGATTCTAATCCAGTGATGCTGGCGATGATGTTATTGCACAATCAGGCCGCATGCCATCCATGGTAACTATCCAAACAACAACAGCATCAACATCATGCATTCATGCATGCTTGAAAATATACCTTAAGGTTTCGTAACATTTTGTGGATAATTAATGCCAGAAACATAGCCAGAACAACATCAACATCTTTCGAAGTAAAATGATTATTGCATGATTGGGCTTACCGCCAATCTGCAAAAAGGAAACAAGGAAAATCCACACACACACACACACACACACAGTTTCAGGCACGAATCGGCTATCCAGCATCTTCTTGCCTATTATCTTTAAATGATAATAGGAAACAAACCAACCAAAGATAGGATCAAAATCTACAAAGGTTAATTATAATTCCTTTTTTCTTCCCCATGCACACCTAACAAACTCAGCTCGAATGGTTTTTGTCGATTCTAAACTTTTTTCAATATCAAAAAAAACCGCTACAAACACATGTAATAGGTAGATGAATATCATAGATAGAGCTAGCTGGATATAGGTCCAATTTTTCTTGTGCGTGTGTGCCTGAAAGAGAGGGCAATTCGAAAACTTTGTCGTGATTCAAAGGTGGTGGTGGATATAAATTTTTGCAACTTCTTCTTCTGCTTGTTTTACTTTTGGATTTTTTTTCGAAAATGCAAATTCGCAACAAGCAAGCCCAGACACCAGTGTGTGTGTGTGTGAGTGTTTGTGTGGAATGAATTAGTGCAAAAAAGTTTTTCACTTGATTACCGGGGGCTAGCGCTTCGTTTCAGATCTTCTTTTTTTGTTGTCGGGTGGAAATAGTCTAGGTATTCCTCAATCTCTAGAGATATCTTTCTCTGTATGTTAGCACAAAGTGTTATTTTTTCATTTTCTCATTTCAAGAACATGAAGGAGATGGAGATGAAGAAGAAAAAAAGAAGGCAAGTCCAAATATTCATTGATTATATATGCGAGGATATAGGCAAAGGCGAAGAAGAAAGAAGATAATTGCTCCTAATAATATAACCGAAAAGGTAATACGTTTGTTGGGGCCATCGCTGTTGCTGTTGCTGGTCTGGATAATTATCCCAAAAGTCCACTCCGTGTGCAAGTGTGTGTGTGTGTTGCGAAAAAAATTTTTCTAAGGGAAACGACTACAACCTAGAAAGCAAGAACATAAAATAAAATTTCTCTGCCATACAATTAGCTCAAGTCTTTCGCTCGTTGAGCTTCAATCTATATGATTTTATTTCCCCTTTTGAAGCAAAAAAAGCCTACCTGGAGGCTTGCAGAACCCAGCCCATAATGTTGGATTCATGCATTGAGGGTTAAGAAAGAGATAATAATTACAAGCTCTAAATTAACCAACCAAATATCACGACCAATAATAATTAAGGATTTTGCCGCGCGCACTCTATCACACACGCACACACATTCACGCAGGCAGACCAAACGGGAGGGGTTCATTGAATTTCTTTCGTTCACAAAACGCATATTTGCTCTTTGGTTTTTATTTATAGTGTCGATCTGGTAATAATGATAACACATGAATGGTCATCTCTCTCTCGCTTTCGTTCACGCCTTCTGAGGATTTTTTGTGTGGCGGAGGCGTGGCATCAAGCAAATTGATCCGAGCCGGATCGAATGAGAAAAACAAACAAAAACACCAGGCAATAAGCAAAAGCATTGTAAATCGTAATGTAACGGGAACACCAACAGACCAAAAAACGGAAAAAAATACGTGATGATGATCATGAAACCTTCTTCATATAAAACTAAAGCATTTTTCTGGCCGGAAATTTTCCAGTTGTGCTTGTTATGAATTTTAATAATATTTGTCGGATCGGTTATCTGATACACTATTGCCTAGCCAGAAAAAAATATGCAAGAAGCATGGAACGTGATCAGAATTTCGCATCCAAAAAATCCTCATTGACTCATGTTGGGATTTTTGGTCAGAAGATGCCAGGGGTTAATTAGCACAGAGAGATTCTGAATGAATGAATACTGCAAGCCCCTGTGGTGTTAACCCCTGTGCATTTTGTGTGTGTGTGTGTGTGTGTGTGTGCTTCCAATGATTAAATATCATAATCATCATCAATTTGTATTGGAGATCTGCCATTTGATTGTTTGTTTTTCAGGTGGTGGATGCAGGAAGGAGAAAAAGTTGGAAAAAGAGAAGGGAGAGTATTCATTCTACCTGTCCTGGTTATGAACTGTTTATTCAACTTTGGTTGAGATCCAGGATTTCCTCTATATCTCTTTTATGTTTTAGGCCATCTGCCATTTACGGATGCGATCATTTCAAATCAACGTCAATCAAAAAAAAGGTGATTGAAAGGTAGTTTTCAAAAAGAACTTTCATCGTGTGTGCTGAGCGCCACCTGCCATCGGTTTCAGCACAATTCGAATGGATATTATTTTATTCTGGTAAAAAATTCAAAGGCAAAACTGAGGAAAAAACCAGTGAAAAATCAGGAGAAGCCGAAACCAAACCGATCCAAAAAGTATGATTCTGATCTATGCAGTCAAACACCATTCTGGGATAAGAGGAGAGGTGTTGAATAATTCATAAATATGAAAATAATGATTGCGAATAATGGATTCCAGGCGCAAGCAAGAGAAAGGAGCAGGGTACAATATTCACCATCAATGAGCGGATTCGCCAAAATCAAAGCGTGTGTCCAAAGACAAAATTCTTCCCCCGGGGGAAAAATAGGTGGGGAGGGGAAAAATGCACACAAAATCGTTCCAGAATCTAATCGGATACGCTCTGGCCGATGCTAAAACAATTCTCTTCCTTAGTAATTATAATTTAAATTTGATAATGGTGATTTTTTGCAAAACCAACGAAAAGTTCATATTTTCTGGTTGGTTTCTTTTCTGTCTATCTTTATTTGTTTGGATATTATTGGACGAAATCCAAGAATAATACTCCAATATCAAATTACAACCAGGAAAACATTAGCTCGACCACCAGAACCACCACATTCGAGAAACCAGAACCAGAATGTGCGAAAACTAAATAGAAAAGACGAAGAAGATCCTAAGCTTTTGAGAACGTCTCCAGATTATATTATTTTATTTTAGCTGTTTTCCTACGATTTATGTTTCCCCACTCGCCATGATTCTTCCTTATCTGTTTTTCTTGATTCATCGAGGTTAACCTGATGGACATTGAAACACACACAAACTTGTGGTGTTTGATCAACAGCTTTGGCGGTGGTGAATGATATTCATACACACACACACGCAAAGAGCCCTGGAGGATTTTAATTTTTTTAGCTCTCCGGTTCTCTGGTTCAGTTCGGTTGTTTAGTTCTCTGGCTCTTTTGGTCGTCTGTAATACACGAATGAATGGTATGTTGATTCGTTAGGCTCATTCATCAATGTCATACGAAATCAAAACAACAAAATGCAGCATAAATACACACAGAAAGACTGAGAAACGCGCTTACAGCATTGCCCACATTGATATATCTCCTTCCCCTTTTTGGGATAGAACCTTCCCCATTCTCTCTCTCTCACTCTATTGGCTGCCGCCTAATATTATGACTAACTATGATAATAATGTTGACTGGTTACATGCCCAGAGTGTTCTACACCAGCAATAACGACGACATAGTATCAATGAAGGTGACCACGACATTTCGAATCTTTATTATGGCCTTATAGCCTATCCATGGATCTATCTAGGGATACTATGTGATGACACTGTACCGACTTGGTTACGATTCTAGTGGAACATCCTTGTATCTTTACAAATCAAGGCAATTTAAATACAAAGATTGGATCGGACGCACACGCACCGCGCGCCACAGTGAAAATTAGAAAAACTTCCAGTAGCCGCGAATAATAATAATGATGATGATAATGAGAGGATTCAACTTCTGCCAATTAGCATAATAATATTTAATCTGAAGCCAGACACAGACCAACACACGCATGAACATGAAAGCATCATCAAGGCTGGTTTAGCGCGCAGGGAGGGATTTACTTTGAATTAAGGATTGCATATACCAAGTTAGAAAATGATCTACGTCTCCTCTCTTTCTCTTTCTTTCGATTGACGATTGTGGTGGCGGCTGGCTCTGCCAATCAAAAGCTTGGATTTGCCTTTAGTCTCTTACTCTTTTGTTAGCGCGCCTGTCATTGGTTGATTAATTTTTCATCAATCTTTTTGGTGGATAGTCCCCTCCTCTTAATGTTATGGATAGAGAAGGGGAAGGGTTACAGCAATAATACAGCTAGGATCAACACGATTTCTGTCCAAAATCAATTTTAACGATTGTTTTGCGAAATTCGAAAACCATTTGCTTGTTCTAGGTCCTAGATCGAGGCTAAGTAGCCATTTTTGGAATAATCGCGTGAAACCACATGTTAGCAAGGGACCCTGAGGGACAGTGTCAAATCGAATAGAAACTAACAAATAAGGTATAAAAATCTGCAGTATCTAGCAGCGATTAAATCAATCTGAGCTGGTTCTAGGGAAAGTCGGGATTTGAATAAATGAATGACATGATTTGACTTTCAATATTCTCGTCATCAATGTCCTCCCCTAGGATCTTCTTCCAAATGACGCACACTAAAAGCGTGTCACAACAGATCCAGGACCAAGACCAGCTTCTAAAAGCTTTCAATAATATTTTGGCAGCTCCATTAGGCCCAGCAGCTGTGACCAATAATATTAAATTATTAGCATAGATCATAAATCCAATTGTGTTAGACTCCAGTAAGAATGAATCTGGAAAATGCATGTGACATTTTTGACATTTTCATTGCTCGAGAAAAGAGAGAAAAGGTTGGATCGTCATTGTCATTCTGTATGGAGAAGAGAATTTTGTCTTGATTCTTGTGTTCTTTATAATGAACTTGTCTAGTTCCCAGAAAGACACACCGTGGTCTCAATGACACCTGATTTGAGCAGAAATTCAATTGAAATCGTGAAGCCAAAATGCGTGAAATAGGATAAATCGACCAGGTTTCGGAGGAGTCAATTGACAGGCCAGAGAGGAGACAGGGTTTTGGTCGGGGAAATTTTTTTTCGGTTATTTTTGATATTATTTTTTTGAAACAACGACACATGTCAAACTTATTGCGTAGAATCTTCTTGTTTGTCATCTTTTGGTCGTTTCAGGAAGTACCGAAACAAAAAGATTGAACAAAGCCGAACCAAAAAGTGGAGAAAGAAGCCCACACACACACACACACACACACACACACACACACACACACACACAGCCAGAGTCTGTTTGACACACGCAAACCAATGGAACTTTTTTGGACTAAAAATAATATCGTATGCAAATATGTATGGAATCAGCCACAACGTCGACAATAATGAAGAGATCAAAACCCAGAAAAATAGAGAGATTCTAATATTGATCTCTTTTTCTCACTCGTCAGCAGAGGAAGCTTTCATATTTTCATATTGTCAATGTTTTCTGGTCTATCTTTCCTTCCATATTCTCTGCAGATAAATCCCTTCTATCGAACCCAGTTGCCTTGGTGGTTAGATGAAATAATAATGACATTGAATACTGTATTTTCATCGAACCCAAAAAGGCGTAAATCCCCTGCCTAAAAAAGACATTCCCCGCCCTTTTTTGAAACCAGGGGGATGGAGCTATTTTCGCTATTTTTGCCTGTCTATTGTGAACAGTTTTAGCGGAAATGGAACGTTAGGATTCTCAAAATAAATTTGAAAAGGGGTGATACACATGCACACACACTTTTTCTATGTGTTCCGCTTATTATTATGATCAGCATTGTTCTTTTGGATCATTGATTCATTCATTCTTTGTTTCTCGTTTTCTCTCGCTCTCTCGTTGAAGTCTAGCTAGAAAAGCATCAAAATTATTATTATTGGTGATTTCAAAGAAAAAGGCCTCAATGTTCATGTGTGTATGTGACAGGGAACAGTATTATACGCAAACACATTGGCATAAACGGATCACATCGACACGACTATCGACGACGGGTTCGTCGGATCAACACACACACACACACATACACGCACAGCAAGCGAGCCCGAGACCAGAGAGCACCTGCCTGTGTTATGCGTGCTGCAACAGTGCACACACAATGTGGATCCTCAACACAAAGAACTAAAGCTAGAGCCCTGACAGAACATAGCCGTACTGTCGCCTATAAATGATGGATTAGGGCCAAAACATTTTCGGTTTTTTTGCTTTTTCTAGCTACCCAGAGCGCTACAAAAGAAGAAGAAGAAGGAAGGAAAAAAATATACCAGAAAAAGGAAAATACAAGTAGAGCAGCTAGATGGCTCGACCAAAACCAAAAAAAAAACGTTCACGAACCTTGCGATAGAATTGCCGCGTGGTTTTTTTGGCTGATCCGGACTCAAAGAAAATGAAGAAATCTTGCCGAACAAATTCACCATGAAAGACATCGAGATGGTTAAATGATGATTATGATGATGATGGCTTTAATGATTGAAAATCGAGCACAGAACATTGAAAATTGGTCCATGGCACAAACGAAACAAAGAACTCGTCGAATGGCGCGAAAAACGCAAATGCTTCGAATTTGAATTCGAATTTCTTCTATAAAGAATTCGATAGAATCGATGGTCGGTGTTTAGTTGTTCATCCCGTACGCTATATTCCTGAATGAATGCCATCAACCTTTGTCTTATTTTGGGAGGAAAAACTGAAATCAACAATGCTTTCTTATCTTTTGTAGGAGGTTCCAATCCTTATGATAAGAATCTCGCTGTTTCTACAGCCATTTTTCGCGCTTCGTTTTCCGTCTTGGAAAGCTAAAAAGGAAGCTGCTGCTGCTGTTGCACCTTTGTTGCTGCTATTGCTTTGCTGTAAAAAAATTCTTTTGCCAATTTTATTGTTTCCTATCGTGACACCGTTCCATTTGTCCATTTTTGCCTCTGGTCTTTTGGTTAATTGATTAGAATCAATCTTCGTTGTTCAAATTTTTAATCGAATCAAATTTGAATTCGATTAAACTAGTGAAAACGAAGTAATATTCGAAATCATAGACCAATAAATACCAGCATAGTACCTGCGAATCGTTCTCCTCTTCTTTAAATTGAATTTGCTTTTTACATTTAAAAAATTCGATCAAATTTTATCAACTTTTTCTTGGACCATATTTTAAGAGGAGCGTCCTCAGTAAGTTTCTATTTGTTTTTGAATAAAACCCATCTTTCTATTCTGCAATCCTCCCTATTTTTTATTTGATTCATTCCTAAAATTTTAAAACCCAGAACTAATTATAATGGATTTGACTAATGATTTGACTAATGATTTCAATGATTTGAATGATTTTAATATTGAAACAGAGCTGGCTCATGATACAATGACAGACTCCACCTTTCAGAGCAATTTATTCATGCAGGATTACTTATCCTATGACGACGGTATGAGCGGATTTTATTTCGATAATGACCAAAGTCAAGCTGACAATCAAAATAACAATTTTAATAATGTTTTCATCAATAATAATGACAATGCAGATGGAATTTACGTTGATAACAACGATTATTCAGCAGTGCCGATGAATCTTCACATGCAGGATTTTAGTCCAACATCGCTGCCGAAGACGGATGATTTTACTCCTGGTTTAATCAGCTTTGTTCGCCCTGATAAACCGTCTGAAATAATTCCTGAACAAGTGCCCGAACCAATTCCTGCCGTCAAAATATTTCAGACGCTCGAACCAATGCCAAATCAACAAATGTTTCAGCAAACGTCTGAACCGATGCAGATGCAATCATTCCAACGGCAGCAATTTGAGCAACAAGCATCATCTTTGAATGTTCCGATAGAATCCCTCTCTCCATCGACTAGTCATGAGCCTAGCTCTAGCAATTGGTATGCGGACTATGGTCCGGAAGAAGTACAAACAGCAAATGATCGAAACTCTCCTGAGGGATCGATTGAGGATTTGGAGCAGCGTGCCCTTACACGTCGGGCGAAGAATCGTCTTTCAGCTGCACGTGCTCGACAAAAGATCAAAAATGAATTAAACTCAAGTTTGGAAACTCGAAAAGAGTTGGAAAAAGTAAAAAATAGATTAACTTGCGAACGTCATGGTGTTATGTTGAATATACAAGAATTAGAGACAGAAATTTATAATTTGAAACAAGAATTGATCGAATTAGGACCGGATTTCGATCTATTTGACGATTCTGAGGAAGCTCGGAATCGTTTCGCGAAAAAGCTGAAGGATATTCCTGGAATTGATGTTGAGGCGATTTTACGGGAGCTATCTGCGCAGACAGCTACCGCCGCTGCTCTAAACCAATCTTCTTCAACCATGGTGAGTGACCATCACCAAACAGAAGAAGAGGAGCAATAAAATCCAGAAATCGAATTTACCCCCTTCACCTGATTCCGTCGTTGATCAACGATCGGAATTATATAAAATGCTTTAATTGCTAACTTATGTAATTGTTTGGATACATTTTTTTTCCAAATTTTGAGATAATTATTCAATATTAGCAATAAAGTTTTCTATGTTTGTTGATTAAAAATAATTTTACGTTTGTTTTGTTGCCATTTTTTATTCATTATAATTAAATTCAATGGATTAATTGTTCAATTTCCGAATCAATCGGATCAAATTTTAATCAAAATTTGATTAAACTAGTGAAAACGAAGTAAAATTCGAAATCAAGACCCAATAAATACCAGCAATGTACCTAGAAATTATTGTTTTTTTTGTCTACATTTTAAATCATTAAGATGCCAAGTATTCGCTTATCGTTGCTTGATTCACCAGGTTACGTTGAATGGCTTGTGATGTTGTTTCCGTTGGAAACAAGCTCAGGTAAATTAGGTTCCTCCTCTTCTAATATTCAATTATTCGGTATTTTTGTTTTGATTCATTTTGAAATATTGAAACCTAGCCTTCAATGATGGTGGATCTTCAGGATCAACTGGTGGTAGTTCAGCAAGGCCGACGATGCCTGCTGCCCACCAAACTCAACAGCCAACATCAGCATCTCAGCAAGATACTGAAGAAGTCCTACTCGAGAGAAAGTTAAGGTCAATTCCTGGACTGGATGTCGATAGGTTACTACGGGAGTTGGCTGTTCACAGAGCGAATATTGCGTAATCCCGAAAATAATCCTTTTCGCCCGAAATGATCGATTGCTAATTAGCAATCGTAATGTCTATAAAATGCTTTAATTGCTAACATAGTTTATTTTGGCAAATATTATTTTGTATTTTTTTTTTAGATGAATTATTTCATATTAGCAATAAAGTTTTCTTTGTTTGTTCGATAAAATAATAACTTTACTTTTGGCTTGTTGCGATTTTTTTCATAATTTTTTCCGATATATCAAGAAGAAGAGTTAAGAGTTTGCTCCGCCCTACCGAAAAAATGTAGCGTACGTCAATAGTAAAGCGACTAATGCGTTCAAACTGTATACCACACCTCTTCTGCTTTGTCGGTTGCCTCCAATTGTTAGTGGTGCTATCCTTTTCATCCTTCTCCTCCTCCTTCTCCATCTTGTTCTCCTCCTTCTTTTTTTTTATAGGAAGACGGTTTTATTTTAATATAAGCAATTAAATTACAATTCCGCTGTTATAAACGATAAAAACAAACGATTTAAAAATCTTTCCGGGATGTTAAATGTTCTAATAATTTGGGGTATTAAATCTTGGAGTGATTGTTTAAGTGACAGTACATGATGTTCAAAAATCTTGCGACATAGATTCCCGGAAACGGGTTGAAATAGGTGAAAAAACCCTGACGAGTAATGGATTAATTGTGGAAGGACGAATCCGACCGGTTTGTTGAGATAAGCTGTTTTGAGACGTTCCAGAGCAATGCGCTCGATTCCATTTGATGTTGCGTCTTCATATAAAGATCTAAATCGTTTGATGAGTCTAAATGGTTTAGAATATGGTCGTTCGCGAGTGGATGGATTCAGCTTGCGAATCCAAATCCCTTGATCGGTGGTTCTGCTTGGAACAGGAAACAAATTCATTAATTCTTCTTTGAAGGTTGATGAAGAAATCATTAAGTTCTTGTTCGCTCAAATTGTTGATGTTGTTGTCGTTGCTGTTGACGTGTAATTAAAATTCTTCAGATTTTTAATCTAATCAAATTTCAATTCAACTAAACAAACGAATTCCTATATATTCCAGTATACTTTTCTTTTCTACTCCATTTTCAAAATGGAGACAAATTTTGAATTTAGCTTATTTCACCAACTTATTGCATTTATTCGTGCGTGGTTGCTGCTGAACAGTGCAGGTGAGTTGCTAATTTTTGCAAATTCTACAATTTTTCATATTTTTTGACTTGATTTTTTTCTTATTTAAATCTAGCCACAAACGGAAACGGGGATAATTCGATTCGGTTTCCAAATTTGGATGCCGGCGAATTAACCGAGCTGCTCCAACGTATAGGGGGCGTGCCTCGGATTACCAAATTTTAAGGCCAATGATCTCGATAATGGCAGCATCGAGAAAATCGATGTTGACCAATCGTTAGATCAAGCCCTAAACAAAAATTGAACTGTTTAAATTGTTTAAATATTATATTTTGAGATAATTATGAATATTCGCAATAAAGTTTTATATGTTTGAACGAAACGGAACATTTAGCTTTTTTTAAGAATAGATGAATATAGATGACAAAAATACCGATCAAAACCACTTGTAAAAACAAACACTACTGGCTGAATCTTACATGCCGCTTATATACCCTTCCCAAACAGGCTCGTCTTTGGGAGGGTTTGAGCATGTAGGATTTGTCCAGAACAAAGGAAGAGATAAAAAGCGGTTTGTGTGATTCGGTAAGAGATTATGGCCATTCAAGCTGATCGTAGCCACTAATTGACGTTTGCTTTGCTCATTAATATTAACAAATTTTTTAATTTCAATTTTTTCAATAAAATGAAAAAATATTTGACAAAAATTGATAAAAAAAAATCTAATAATTTGGGGTATTAAATCTTGGAGTGATTGTTTAAGTGACAGTGCATGATGTTCAAAAATCTTGCGACATAGATGCCCGGAAAAAGGGGTGAAATAGGTGAAAAAACCCTGGCGAGTAATGGATTTATTGTGGATGGACAAATCCGGCATGTTTGTTGAGATTAGCTGTTTTGAGACGTTCCAGAGCAATGCGCTCGATTCCATTTGATTTGATTTCGACTTCATAGAAAGATCTAAATCGTTGGATGACTTTAAATGGTCCAGAATATGGTCTTTCGAGAGTGGATGGATTCAGCTTGCGAACCAAAACACAGACGTGCAGACTTTTCCGAATCCCTTGATCGGTGGTTCTGCTTGGAACAGGAACAAATTTATTAATTTTTCTTTGAAGGTTGATGAAGAAATCCTCAAGTTCTTGTTGGCTCAAATTGTTGATGTTGTTGTCGTTACTGTTGACGTGTAATTAAAATTCTTCAGATTTTAAATCTAATCAAATTTCAATTCAACTAAACAAACGAATTTCTATATATTCCAGGATACTTTTCTTTTCTACTCCATTTTAAAAATGGAAACTATTTTCGAATTTAGCTTAGTTCACCAGCTAATTTGGTTTATTCGTCTGTGGTATGGACTGAACAGTCCAGGTGAGTTGCTATTTTTTGTAAATTCTACAATTTTTCATATTTTTTGACTTGATTTTTTTGAAATATTTAAATCTAGCCACAAATGGATTCGGAAATAATTCGGTCCGGCTTCCAAATTTGGACGCGGGCGAATTAACCGAGATGTTGGAAATTATGGGGGGCGTGCCTCGAATTTCCAAATTTTAGGGCCAATGATCCCGATAAATGGTCACATCGAGAAAATCGATGTTGACCAATAGGTAGATCAAGCCCTAAAGGAAAATTAAACTTTTAAATGTTTAAATGTTATATTTTGAAATAATTATGAATATTCGCAATAAAGTTTTATATGTTTGAACGAAACGGAACATTTAGCTT
>JAOZJS010000437.1:0-34124 GCA_025882695.1 Amerodectes protonotaria | reverse complement strand
TCCAGGAATTGGTCATCAAAATCGATTGATATGATTGAATGAAGGGAGGGATCTTGGTGCATCAAATATAAATAATTAAAAAAAAGCGCGGTGTACGGTTTTTTTTTGCAAAAAAAAACCATTTTTTCCATGACCACCCTTAACATATCAGATTGTACTTGAAGCGACGATAGTGAGAGAGAGAGAGGCGAGATATAACACAAATCGTATCTGATGATATCCTGTCTTCTGCTATGCATGTGTGTGTGTGTGTGTGTCTGTGCCTGTCTGCGTGTGCGTATTTGTCGCACATCCCAAAAAAAAATATGCTGTAACATATTCACATATAGCCAGTGTCCGCCTCAACTTTGATATGCCTCTTTTTTGCACAAACACAAGCGTATTTAGAGATCAAAACCTATTGTGAAAACAACCGTAAAGAGGTGGAGCACAACCATTCAAACAAGCAATCCTCCGCCTTTTCTCTTGCTTTTACTATTTTGACACCTGTTAGAGATGATTCCAATTGCTGCTAATTTTTCGCCTTCATATTTTAATCGATTTTCTCTTCTTTATTTGGATTTATCAATATTTGCATTTGGATCCATTTAACGATGCTTCAGTGACCGGGAGGGCCCATCGTTTTTTCCGAGTTATTATCCGAATCCCTTTCCCCATTCCTCCTTGTTCCATCGATCGATCCGTTTCCTATCGATGCATCTAATCCGCATCCTATCTATATCTTTGGCATTTTGATGATAGTTTTTTTTTGGTTGGTTCAATGATTAGATGAAGATTTTGCCGATTGATATGCTTGTGCAGACAAAAAATCAATGTTAGCATTACAAACAAGTTGTTTTTAGGTTGTTGTTATTATTGATTATTATTGATTGATGATTCCTTGCCAAGAAAAAAACTGATCCCATTATTTTTTTTGTCTCTTCCACATCTCAATTTTCGGATTTGTTGTTGATTCTTTTTTCCAAGAAACGAAAACTGATTTGAACTGATTTCCTTTCATCTCGAAAACCTAAAATTATTGCATGTACGTAGCCAGCTATAATTTTATTTGATTGATTGATTGGTTGATTAGTCCAATCAAATAAAATTATTAAGCCAACGACAACGACATTCCATAACGAAAAATATTGGATGTTTTCCTGATTGAATTTGTCTTTTTTTGATTAAAGGACAATGTTCTAGGAACACCTTACTCTCTCCATCCATTGTGTATGACGTTTACCTATTGGATTAATGCGCTGAATGGAAATGAGCATAGAGGAAACACACCGCAAGATCACACAATCATTAGCATTAGGGTTAATAATCTATCAGAGCTCTCTCTTTTTCTCTCTCTCCCTCTGTGTGTGTGTCTGTGTGTTCTTGTGGGATTTTCTTTCGGTAGTGTTACTTTACTTACATGCACTCATTTGTCCTTCCCCTCTCTTCGTCTTTCTTTGTCTCCTCTTTCTCTCTCTGTCTCTGTCTCTTCCCCTAAATGGAAATCACTATTATAGAAGAGAAAAGATGCACTAAGATATCCAACCACTGGCGATATGATTTAGTATTTGCTGATGATTTTTCCCTTTCTTCTCTCCTCCTCCTCCTCCTCCTCTCTCGCTCTCCCTTTGATTATATTTCTGGTGATCATTTTTATGAAAATATGGATTGTACGCTTTGCTAATACCATATCATAAATAATAATCAAATAAATATAATAATAATAATAATCATAATCATTGTGATCTGTCTGGTATATGTGTTTTTGTGTTTGGCGAGGGTTTGACGCAACAAGTTGGTCTTAAGATTTCATTTTGGATGACAAAAATACCACCCAGAAACGATCCTGGTTCGAATCCAAATCAGATTCGAGTCTAGTTGATTTCCAGGTCCATATGAATCCTGTGATTAAGTTTTTCATCAAAAAAAACCAGCCCTATGGTGGGATATTTTTGGAAGATGATCATGTCCCTTAGGATGTAGCCATTGTGATAATCAATTATCCGTTCTATTTTAACCGCATTGATTTTGCCAGTCTCCTCCCCGTTCCTTTATTTTTCCCCTGATTGGTGTGATTGCTGATAGCCAAAACCAACCAATCACAATCTATCGCTTATGTGTATGTAATGTATCCATTGCATGCACGTACACACAGACACATACATCCAACCAGCCAATCACAGAACAGCTTGAGGAAAGGCAGAATAAAAAGAAAAGCCCCCTTTATTTCCATGTTTTTCAAATTATTTTTGGCGTCATTGTTGGGCTTGGATGTCTGTTTAAATGGCCACCAACATTATTGTCAACGTGCTTGTTCGTGGTAGAGGATCCAGTATCCAGCAGCAGCTCCAGATTATTATATTTATCGATTGATGTTTTTTTTATTACAATCATTATTGATGATGATTGATTGATTTTTTATGGTGTCCTCAAATGTCAGCGTATGTTTGAGGTTCCGTGTTTTTGTTTATTTGTTGTGCGATATAAATAACCCTTTTCGGTTGTTTTGTATTTTCTCTTTCCCCGTAAAAAAAATTATTGTTCCCCAAAGGTTCACAAAGAATTGTACTGTTCTTCACGTCATTGTTCATCATTACAAAATACTGGATCGCTATCCTCCTCCTCATCCACTTCTTCTTGTTCTTCATCATCATGTTCTATCATAACCACCACGACCACCACAACGATTTCATCCAATTCTGCAGCGACAAACATTAGCCACAGCCACTTACAAAATCCTGATATCGATAACAACCAGAATAATACCAATAACATGGCCTATGGAAGCAATATTAGCAGTAAGTCTTCATCGTTGGCCAATTCACAAACATCCAGTGGTATTGGTTCTTCTCCACCTCCATCATCATTCTCATCATCGCCTAATTCATCTTCGAATTCTATTACTGCTCGTAAACAATTATCTTCTTCATCATCCACATCATCAATACGTGATCGTTCGCAGCATCATCATCATCCAAGCGATATGCATTCACAAGATGATGCTGCAGCAACCATAGCGGCCAACATTGGTGATCCAAACGATCCAAACAACAATCGACATCATCATCATCATAGATCAAGCAATGAATCCAATCAGGATACGTTGCTTTACAATGATGATCCAACAATGATCAAATACACGGATTTTCGCTCCTTGTTTCCCGGGTTGATATCTACCGCTGGTTCGTTGGATAGTGGCCACAAAAAACAATCCATCATTCAAACCGATCCAATCAATGGTATGATGACCAACTCTTGTAGTGACACCAACACTATGAATATTCTTTATCCTCACACTCGTCCATCCGTACCACAATATACGAGATCCTCCTCTCCATCCGCCAGCAATGAACTGTCACCGATTTATGTTGTGCTTTCGACCAATCCATTAGTACTGTTACCATTCATATTCAACAATGCTAGCAATTCATTCGAGATAATACCAAGCTTGGCCAACACTATGGATCCAAGCATGGTGAGCAGTTTCAAGTCATTGGCTCCTGCTTGCAATTCTTCGCTAATTTTTCCTACCGGTCAATCATCATCATCGCTGCAACCATTTGTCACAACACTGAATAATCTGAGAAAATTGAATCCTTCTAATCTTAACTTTACTGATATGGTTCCTAAATCTACACTCCCAATAGCATCAGATTCTGGTAGCAAGTCTGAATCTACCACCAAAACTATTCCCTCACCGCCTCATCATCATAATAGTCATACAAACATGAGCATTGGTAAGAACTTGATCTTCTGTGTTGTGACAGGAAGTCATAACCTAATGCTTTTCGATGATTTTGAATCTTTCAGGAACCAAGCGTCTACATCCAGATTCGTCGCTTCAAATTGACCAGCCATTGGATCTGTCCAATGGTGCATTATTCTCGCCCAAGACCAAACGTTCCAATTCTGAGTCCGAACATACCCAGATCAATTTGAAAGATATCAAAAATGAATTGATCTGTACAGAAACTGAAACAATCACAACGAATACCACTACAAATTCTCAAGAAATCGAAAAACGTCGTTCCTCAACATCTACCACAACGATTCAAGAACATGTAAATGATTTAATGCAAAAATTTGCAATGATTCAATCAATGGCTACCAATCCGACGACCACAACCAATCAAGCGACGATTGTACCTTCTCATGTTACATCGCTACCATTATCATTACCATTGCCGTCATCATCATTACCACCAAATGATCAAACACCGACATCATTGCTATCTGGTTCAAGCGTATCATCCATACCACCAACACCATCATCATCAACATTGACAGCGGCCAACCATTTAGCGGCAGCGGCAGCATTGGCCAATGACAATCCGGCTTTTGCTCAATACATAGCCATAGCTATGGCTGCATTGACCGGAAACGTTCAGCCTAATTTGAAAAGCATTTCGGCCACCGTTCCAGTGCCACCGTCTATCAGCCCTGGTTCTGGTTCGCCACCACATTCGCAGCAACAACCTCATGTGGATGTTGTGGTGAAACAAGGAAATTCGCGCTGCGCTGAATGCAATATTGTTTTCTATAAACATGAAAATTATTTGGTGCATAAGAAATCTTATTGTGCTTCAAGACGTACTCCAAGCAGCACAAGCATCAATAATGATTCACAACCACAGCCACAACAACAAAGTTCCCTAACAAGTCCTGATGTTAATAATACTGCCACTGGTATAACCTCGAACAGTATTAATCAAATACCGCCAAATATACGCCCAACATCCGCATCATCAACATCATCCTCTTTATCCTACACGACCGGTAATGGTCAATCGACTGCCAAAATGGTCCATAATAATGGTCTCAATAGTAAAGTTGTTGTTGTGCCGGAAATAGTTGGTGGAAAATCCGCCTCCATCGGAATGGGCCCTGATGAAGCACTTTCGTTGTGCACATCACCATCGTTGTTGTCGTCTCGAGAAGCGACCACATCTGTCAGCCCATCCATGGCAGCCATGGCCAATCTTCTATCACCGACCAACAGTAATCACAGTGCTAATGGCAAACAATCCACTGTATTTCAGTACTTTTGTGCTGCCTGTGGCATCAAATACACATCCTATGATAATCTTTATGCCCATCAAACCTATTATTGCTTGAAACGAAACCAAAACAATAGCAATAGCAGTTTTGCGAATCCTCCCCCACCCCCACCAGTGGCCCCAGGATCGAATGAATCCGGTGCAGTTTTGCCACCGCCATCACCGGTCCTCAGCCCAATCCCACCGCCTCCGCCGCCCACGATATCACCGATTCCAGCAGGTCTAATCACACCGCAATCATTGTTAGCAGCAGCCGCAACTCTCGGATCTCAAGTTCCTGGTGCTGCTGAACAATTATTGGATTTTAGCTCCACAACATCATTGACCCAACAATGGAATGCATTGGTACAGGCTGCGGCTGTGGTTGGAGCCAAAGCTAACGCTGCTGCGGCTGCCGCTTCGATGACCAATGGTGGTAGTAGTGGTCAATTGTCGATCGGAGATTACAATTGCCACAAATGTAAAGCATCCTATGTTAGTCCTGAGACTTTGGCCGCGCATGTTTGCAGTGCGGATGTACGCTTGATGGTGGACAATCATCATCACAACCAGAAAACCGATGCTGGTTTAACGATGGCATCCACGCCGGCTAAGCCATCGAATAGTGCACCATCCACATCATCATTGCAAACATACAAATGTACGGTTTGTGGATATAAAGGTCATACAATGCGCGGTATGCGAACCCATGTCCGTGTGCATGCAGAAGAGTTGGCCACAACCGGTGCTTTTGAAGAGGATTTCATTGTACAAAATACTGATCTACCAGAACCATCCACTGGTAGACGTTCATCGCATGGAAACTCATTGACCAATCCGGCCCGACAACGTCGTCGAAGCAATAATATCGATCTGCAATTATTCTCGGGAAGCCATTCTAATGCTTCGATGTCCAGCACTGATACATTCGATAGTGTTATACGGTCAACCGTGTCCAATTACCTGGAAAATGCGGCCCGTAGAAGCAAAGAACAGCAACAACAAATTCTGGATTCTGAAAAAAAGATCAATCCTATCGCAATCAATAACAATAATAATACAGGAAACAATAATAACAATGATAGCTGCAGTGGCCAACAACAACAACAACAACCACAGCAAAATCATAATTGTCAATTTTGTACGTATACGTCCAATTACAAAGGGAACGTGATTCGTCACATCAAACTGGTGCACAAAGAGATCAATGGTGTGCTTGCCAATGCGACATTATTGCATCAACAACAGCAATTAATCAGAGAAGCTGTGGAAGGCTTGATGAACGTGGATTTGGCCGAAGATTTAACCAACAACAGCAATGGTGGCCATGATATTGGCCAAGATCTGACTTCCAGTTCACCTGGACCAAACAAAATAATGGTCAACGGAATAGGTGGTAGTGATCCATCGTCTCCATCGCCATCGTCGACCAAATCAGATTCGATTAAAGCCAACATTGTCAATAATAGCAGCACAGAAGTGGCTACCAATAAAAATTCGCCTGGCAACATCAGCGCCAATTGCAACGATATTGAAAATAAATATTGTAGCGCATGTAACATTTCATTCACATTTAGAAATTCATATTTGGCACATAAACGTTATTATTGTACTTCGAATACTGCAATACAAGACGCATAAAGACGACGAAGAAGTTGTATGTACCAGCCCCCTCAACCAATCACCCTTTCAGTAAAACAAACCTATAACTCTGGTCATGCCCACTTTCGTTAATCTTTCACTCTTTTCACCAGTCCTCAGCGAAAATTGTTCCCTCCTTCTTTTCTCTCTTTCTCTATCACATATCAATAGTAATTATTGATCAATTGATTCAATTGTTTCTTTAGAAACAATACATATAAATGACATTATTTAATATTGGACGATATTCCTTGATTGTATTATAATTAATACTATACGATTATTATTTATGAAATTATTTATTTGGAAATGATGAATGTAACAATCACACCGAACACTTGTAGGTCCACGATTCCTCTGTTACAATCAATCAAAATGTCAATCATCAAGCTGTTCTCCTTTTCAGTTTTGCTTGTTTTTTGTCCATTTTATAATTTGGGTTTTTTTTGTTTCTTCTAATTTTTTTTATCTTTTTTGAGTTTTAAGTTTTGACATTTCCCATGAACAACTACAATGAACCTGGCCTATAGCAATCGTGTTGTTTTTAATTTGTACTGTTTTAATGATCTTGATTTGTATCATTGGGGCCATATTTCATTAAGATATATTTTTGAACTATCGAAAAAAAACAATCCGAACCACATCCAGAACAAAATTCATCTATTTAAATAAAGACCAAATCATTTTACCTAGTCGTAAATTATCTAACAAGATTAGTTGTTTTTTTCTGAAACTGGAACCCTTTATTATACCGGCGCACCGGTTGATAGAAATATAAATTATAGAATTTTCTTCATAAAATAAATTACTTTAGGGATCTACAAGGTTTTATCAACTGAAAAAATAAAATTTGATGCATTTTCAAAATCGGACCAAAATTCAAATATGGTTCAAAGCATGTCCATTAGATGGCGACAGCTTCTTCAGAATCCGAACATTTGTGCGCCAAACGATGCAGGAGTGGAAATGATTGGCTGCTGGCCTTTCTGTGGGTTGGATCTGCCCAAATGTCCATAACCTTGTAGATGGAGATAACGTGGATCGTGACCACGGTGATGATAGGCGTGTTGTAGTTTATCTTTGACCACAATATTAGGATGTAGCTTGCCCATAATGCCCCAACCACTTAGATCACTATTGACATTTTGTGGCTGTGGTCCGATGGATGGTTGATTTGGATTGATAATCGTGGTGCCGCCTCCCAAAATATTACCACCGCCCACTTCAGCCGGCAGAATACCATCCATTCCATTCACTGTTGGGGCATCGATGCTAAAATCAGTTTTGACGTCGAATTCATTATCGACATCATCATCAGCAGAGCAGACATGTTGAAACATCATCAACAACATGAACATGTTCATCGATGGCCATTGCCGTGGATTCATTTTGTTTCAATCAAATGGTGTTCCAAAACAGATCGATTTTAGCGTGACTCGCAACACAAAGATCCGTAAAACAAATAGACAAAGCAAATCAGCTTACTAGTCTGTCTGCAGGCCTATTAACCAGCCAACCAATCATAATTTCTTTATTTTGGCGCCACGGGCGTGATTCACCATTCAGGATATAGGCCAATGTCATGGTTTGAATGCTTGAATGATCTTGTCGTGTTGTTGTACAACAACCTAGTCAATAGCTCACCTGACCATAAGAGTCTTGCTCTGTCTATCGGCCATTGTTTTACGGTCATTGTAAAGATCAAGCTAAACAAATAGTCCGATGACCAATGCGATTTCACCAGAAAAGGATCTTGCATTTCCGCCAACACCATCGAACAACACTAGATTATTATAATAATAATGATAATCTTTGTTTTGGCGTTTTTTCTCGCTCTCTTTCTGCTTAGATCACACAAATTACCTGTTTCCGGTGTTTGATTTTGTTGTTGCTATTGCTATGTGTGCGAGTGTACATTGGATATAATTTGATTATCGGAATCCGTACGAAATCACACCACTAGATTCTCATATTTTAATTTATTTTCAAATTGATGGTATGCAATTCATAATTCATAATTATTAGGCAATAATAAATATTATCAAACATCAAAATACACAAAACGATTAGAATTCGGGGCAATATCTTTGGTTACAAAACAAAATGTCTCCTTTCGAGTTGCCCCAAATTTAGGGCGTATTTATGCGTATAAGTTTGTGAATGTGTGAATAAGTAGTTTATTTTACAAAAATTCAAATTCATAAGCCAAAATTACAAGAATGTTCTGGCTTAATGTTCGGGGGATAATTCATTTGGGATCGTTCAAAGGGTTCGGAAGTGTTTTTTTTTCAAAAAAACGGAAAAAACGGATTGTTATTGTTACCGTTGGTTGTTGATGAACCAAAATTACCGAAATCTCCCATATCACCACCACCATTATTGTTGTTACTGTATTGTGGGTTGCCACCACCAACGTTTGTACCACCAAATTGTTCAAGAATATCATTCAGATTATTGGTTGGACGATTATTATTGTTGACCTGATTATTGTTGGCTCCAGTTCCAAATGCATTGTTTAGATTGACAATCTCGCTAGGAACTTGTTGACCTTCAAACCCGAATCCAGCTAAGCCGTTGTTGTTGTTTTGGTTGTTTCTGATAGCCGAAGGATTATTATTATTGTTGCTGTTATCCAACATTAAGTTTGGATCACCTAGATAAGTATCAAAATTGTTTAAATTTCCCGCGAAATCATCCAGTCTATTATAATCACTTTCGTCTGTTGATGCTGGAGCTGCTGCTGCTGCTGAGGATGAACCAGTGGGCCGAGCAAAATTAAAATTATTCGAACTGGGAGGAGCGAAATCAAACAGTCCGCCTACAGGATCACTTAACTGCTGTGTTTGATAGGCAGGTTGCTGCTGTCGTGCTTGTGGTTGAAGCTGATTGGCGCCATCATCGTTTCCCGAAAGGATATTGTTAAAATTAAAATCCCCGGTAAAATCGTTTGGATTCACCGGAACAGCCATTGGTGGAACGGCAGATCTGGCAGGTGGAGGTGGCGGTGGAGGCGGGGCTTGCTGCTGTTGTTGCTGTGGTCCATTATTGCTATTGGGATCATTCTCCGGTATGTGGATTTGATCCAAAATCGGTATACCATTCTCATCCAAAGGAAGATTCTTGTTTTGGATAACTCTTACCGGACCCAATTGTTTCGGGTCGATTCCGAAAAAATTGGGCAATTCAACCGGTAATTGTTGAACACCGGTGTTGTTATTTTCTGTTGGTCCACCAGTTTCACTATTACCATTATTCTGTTGTTGTGGATTATTGACAGCATCGCCAAACGGTTGAAAATAGGTATAACCAGTTTGATATGGTTTTATACCAGTATTGTATGTGTATCCTTGATTGTATCCACGATTTATTGATTTTGGATTTTGTTGTTGCTGTTGATTA
This sequence comes from Amerodectes protonotaria, assembly GCA_025882695.1. NCBI lineage: Eukaryota > Metazoa > Arthropoda > Arachnida > Sarcoptiformes > Proctophyllodidae > Amerodectes > Amerodectes protonotaria. The sequence goes on along the minus strand of JAOZJS010000437.1, from coordinate 24,069 downwards.
TTTGATCCACTATTGCTGTTACCACCATTAGTGGAACCAGTGTCTGCACCATACACATTTCCATTTACATGGTTATTTTGGGCGGCGGTAGTTACCACAGCTTTCTCTGGTTCATTTGGCTGTTTCATCATTGTTGGCTGACCAAAACAGCATTGTTGGCCAATAATCAGGGCTAAAACGACAATCAATAGTTTCATTTTTCTACATGTCCTTTTTATAGAACAAGAAGCTGAAGATGATGATGAATATTTGTTGATCGTTTTCGGGGCCATTTCGCCCAGATCAAAATTAGGTTTAGCGAATAAAAAAATCCAAAACGCCTCTTCCTCTCTAACACGTACACACACCCCTAATGTTCACAACACCATTGTGCCTAGCCACATAAAAAAAATTCTTCTTGTTCTTCAGTTTTCAATTGAACACAATCACCAGAATGTTGTTGAAAGGTGAATAATTCATAATTGAACACAATTTACAGTAATGCACTGAGTTTTTGTCTCTCTTTTCTGGAACAATACTCTCCAAGTTCTAAAGTTGCGGATAAGGCGTCATTTTTTTACCAACAAAATTAATAATAATAATAATATCGGGCGCCCATTTTTCTTCGAGTGCCACCGACCGACCAGCCAAACGCACATTCAATCAAAGTCCTTCTGAAAATCCAATTATTGACGTACACTTGACCCAATTAAGATTGACAATTTTTTTTACGAAACACCTCTATTTCTCTCTCTTGTTTTGAAGCTTGAAAATTGTTTCACTGTTCTCGACAATGGTGAAGTTCCAGTTTCTAACATAATTGCCTTCTTGGTGAGTTTAAGACACTTACTCACACCTTTCCCCAAAAAAACCTTGACCACATCCTTTTCCGGTTAAGAAATTGACAATCCATACATACACCGATCAAAATCCAATTTGGCCAACAGCCAACAACAATGATAATAATGGCAATAATTATTATTAATTATGGCTGACTAATACATTATGATTGTATTCAGTTTGGCACGGTTGGAGAGTATGGCCACAACCACCACTGACATAGCATTGCATTTTGCATAAACACCTTTTTTTATAAACATTTAAAATGGACGCGTTTATAAGTGGACAGAAATTGTTCCATAATCAGTCTTATTGTCAATCCATTCGTGTCTGTGTGTTTAAGTGTTGTATTTTTTCCAAAATTTCGGTTCCTTTAAGGTTTCTCTATTCGGTCAGTGGTGGTGTGTGCGGTCAGTTTGTGGTGTATGTGCAAGTGTGTGTCCATCCATTTGAATCCGTTCTTGTTTTATTGTTATTGTTAAATTAGTTTTATTATTCTGCTAGTTATTGTTATCGAAACCAACTTCTTGTTTTTGTCTTCCATTGGTCATTTGATCTTTTTTTAAAAAAAGTTTTTCTTCTGGATCGAAATCTGTTTGTTTTAACGCCATTTTATCGTATTTACCAAATATCAGCCCAGCCAACATTCAAAGTCCCTACGGTCCAAGAATAATCATGGTAAATATGGTGAATGTTTGTATTGTAATTCGAAACCACCTAAAAATGGGTATCTGTGTCAATGTTTTTTGCAGCATTTCTCTTCTAGTCTGTTCACCAGCAGCACAACGATAATACTATCGTTGATCATTTCATATTGTTGGGCCCAAGGCAACCAAGGTGGTGGCGGTGGTGGATTTCTTGGCGATCTAGGCAACCTAGGTAATCTGGGTCTTGGCAATTTGGGACTGGGTAATCTAGGAATTGGAAGTTTTTCCTTGGATAATATCGGCTCGGGTTTAGGTGGTGGCAGTGGTGGTGGTGCTCCTGGTTTGGGTGGTCAAAATTTAGCTGGCTTTGGTGGTGGGAATGGTTTGGGTGGAGGCCGACAACAAGGATTGAATCCTTTGGGTGGTTTACTTGGTGGCTCACCAAATGGTTTCAATCGTAATGGTTTAGGTGGTCTTGGTGGGCTTAACGGTGGCGGAAATAATGGTGGCGGTGGCCTTGGTGGTTTGGGCGGACTGAATCCATTAGCCGGACTAGGACAAGCACTGGGCGGCCTAGGTGGACTAGCTAATGGCTTGACTGGAGGCGGTGGTCAGCGAAACGGCGGCGGTCTACTTGGAAATCTGGGCAATCTTGGAGGCGGTGGCGGCGGCGGACAACAAGGTCATTAGTCTCATTGAAAATAAACATGATTACCATCTTCATCGTATTCATATTCATAGGTCTTGGTGGTCTTGGTGGCCTAGGCAATCTCGGCGGAGGTCGTGGTGGCCAATCTGGTGGTGGCTTCGGTTTGGATAATTTCAACTTGGGTGGCGGTGGCGGCCAATCCAATAATAATGGCTTCAATGGTTTCGATTTGGGTGGCGGTGGTGGCAATGGTGGTGGCCTTGGAGGTATGGTTTTCTTAAAGCCATTTGTTTCGAAACACTGAACCTTGGGCTTCTAATCATCATGTTTGGTTTGGTTTTGTTTTTGCGTTCTCCCAATTCAAGGACTTGGTGGAGGAAATGATTTCGGTGGTCAAGATTTAGGCGGCCTGGGCGGAGCAGGAGGTGGTGGTGATTATGATGGAGTTGGCGATGCTGGATTCAATAAAAAATGATTTCGACCCTGTGAACCATATGACCCTCCCATCAACCGAATAATTTGCTTCAATGAAATAATATGGATTTTGAATCCTTTTGGAGCTTCATTTGTTCACCATTTACCTCTCATCATTTTGATTTTTGATCATCTTATAATTGAAATCCATTCATCTAATTAATTTAATAGTAAAAATTGCAATGCATCGACACACCCCGTTGGACACACCAATGAATTTAGTATTTTTTTTGTGTTGTAAAGACTAAAGGAAATTGCACACCGAACCCGGTGACATGTTTTGCTTTTTGTTTATTCTAAAAAGGTGATTGAACAAACATCATTTCCGGACATCCGGACTCCTTAAACCAAATAAATTCAAATATAATTCACCGACATAGGCCAGCTTTGTCGCGTTGTCTTTTGGAAACAGTGCTTTGCGTTTCAGGATTCGAAACAGATTGCTTTGCTGTATTTTTTTCTTCCTTTGTTCTTGTTTTTCCTTTGGTTGGTTGGTTCTGGTTGCTGAATATTCTCACAAAATAAATTCCAATTAAAATTGAATCCTGGAACTTTTGGGCCATTGTTTTATTTTAGGTTCCAAAGAATGTAAGTCTATACGTGCATGTGTCGAATCCATACCGTGTGAATAGAACTTGAGAGAGAAAGTGAGAAGAATCCTAAACCTAAAAATACATTAGAACAGAATCCCGAGAAAAAAGCGAGAATATGGCGCATGCACATCCAGAATCCAGAATAATGCTATAATGTTGTAACCCTAGGAAACGCATGTGTGTGTGTGTGTCAGGAAACAGTTGTATTGCATACTGGAACCGTTGTGTCTGGACTAGAATCTTTATGGTTTGTCAGTCATTCATTCATTGATTGGGTCGGGACCCGAACAAGAATCTTACGATTCAAAAGCTCCGAGAGCTCTGTTTTTTCCGCAAATGTTCATCAAATTTGAGCTGTCAAATTTTGACTATAATGTTTTATCGTATTGTCTGATCAATATGATTCTTGGCATGTTTTGACATCGATCTTCAACACTGTCATTAGATGTCATCGATTGATTCTATCTTTTTTGTATTGTTACAAATTTGTTGTTGTCAAATTTGATTCCGTAACTAATCAATCTTTGCTGAAATATGGAAGTTATAATGGAGAAAAATACCGCCACAACCACTGACGCGCCGCAAAATAATCAGCATCAATATTTGATAATGTCCAGCGCAATGCGTGCCTACATTGAATCAATACCGGAAAAGTTGACCATAATTGATGAATTGAAACAATATCAATTTTGGAAATCCCTTCGTACCGAATTCATAGCCACATTTTTCTATGTGATATTCACATGTGGTTCACTAGTCTTGAGCTATTATCCCGATCCATGGCAGCATTGTATGGAAGATTCTGGAACCGCAGACGATCCAGTTCTGTGCCAAAGCAGCAACAGCGGCCATAATAATACAAGTGAACAGATCCAATTGAAAAATGCCATAGGGACTGGCCTCACCGTGGCCACATTGGTTCAATGTACCGGACATGTTTGTGGTTGCCATTTGACCATAGCAATCACCATTGGGTTATATGTTAGCGGAAGAGTGTCACCATTGCGTATTGTTTCCTATCTATTCATTCAATGTCTAGCCTCAATGGTGGGAGCCATTGTGGTGCAAAATCTTTTTGGACATTTGATTTTAACCGCTCCCGCAGAAACACTGAAACCAACACAAGTGTTTGGTTTTGAATTTTTAAGCACATTGATAATTGTGCTTACATATTTGGCTAATTGTGACCAAAATCGCCGTGATTTAGGATTCAAATCTTTGTCCATCGGATTGGCCTACACTGTTGCACATTTGTTCGCGGTAAGTTTCGTACCAAAAAAAATACGACAAACTAACAGAAACTTTTAATTGAAATTTAATCTACAAAGTTCCAAGCTACTGGAGCATCTTTGAATCCTGCAAAAACATTGGCCATTTCAATGTTGACCGGCAAATATTATTTACATTGGGTAAGTTTTATCCCAAGATTTATATGCCAGAGTTGTTTGGCGCTTTTGGAGTTGTGCGCTTCAAGTATGTTTGCCCCCGCCTTCTGAACAACTTGTTCAATTGGGTATGATTTTCATTATTTGCACAATCAATTTGTGTAAAATATAGTATTGCGGAGTGCCTGGTCTAGTGTGAAATCAACGCCTATTTTTAGAAACTTTATATTATTTTTGCTGCTCTTTTTGATAATCACAGATCTATTGGATAGCTCCTTTCATTGCCGGCCTCTTTGGTGGACTACTGTATGAATACATTGGCACTATCAAGCCACCCCCACTGAACATCAATTGTGGCTGTTGTACTAATTGCTGTTGTCGTTGCGCAAAAATGCTTCGTGAATCGGCCACATCCTCCTCCTCAGAGTTGCGGCATCAATTCAATCGTCCTATGGCCAAAAAACAACCATTCTCAACCAATCCAGTAACAATGATGGCCGCCGATGTTGATGAGAATAGCATCCTGGCCAATAATGTCTCGAGACTTGTACAGATTGGTCTGACAACGGCAGCAACTACCGCCCGAGCATCACAATTACCACCATTCACTACACCTGAATCCAGCGCCCTGCTGGACGATGAAACCGAATTGTTCTCAATCTGCCCGGATCCAAATTCTTCAGACCATTACAACCATTTAGAACAGAATAACCTGGCCAGATACTGATGGATTTTTAAAATTAACAATTTCACTAAACCACCGAGCACAATTTCTCTCATACTCTCCCTCTTTCGCTGCATGCAAAGCTATCATTGTTAGCTCTATTTATGATCACTTTTATTGTTATTATTGTGGTTAGTATTTCCATGAAAATGGCATGGAGAATGCGAATGAAAGTTAAATAAATTGCGTTCCGTGATCCTATATAAACTATTTCTTTGATTCTGTCTTCTATCTATACGCTGGTCCGCAAAAACTAATCTAGGGAACCAACGCCTAGACACCAAAGAGAAGAGAACCAACAGAAGTATAAGAGGAAATAATCGAATTTTGGCCAAGCCACCACCGTCGTGAGCCGAGTCAGCAGCAGTGGAGAAACAAAAATTCTCGGAAAAAAACGACAACATCGAATCCAAATTATGGATTCTGAGCTGGGAAATAAACAAAACGGAATTCCAGAATCCCAAGAATCGCGAATGGTTTTTAGTTTTTTTATTATATGTTTTAGTTGTAAAACAAAGTTAGGTTCCAAACCGAACCATGATGTTGCAAACAGCGTATTTTTAGAAGATTGAACCAGAGAGGAAAGCGACAGTGTGCCCTAAGCCCGGATAACTGGCATCAGCACATATACCACAACCGTACTATACCATTCCTTTGCCAGCAACATCCTTCGCGCGCATCATTGTTGGCAATCTTTAGATGGATGGTTTCAGTAGATGGCTGGCTGGTTGGCAGGCTGCTACCGCATCAAATATCGATTTTGTAATTAAGCCAAGCCTTAATCTGTTTGCTTTTTTATACTTTGCTTCTGCTGCTTCTTTTTCGGCTAGTTTGTAGCACCCTTTCTGCATGATTTTTCTTATTATTTCCTGTTCGCTTGGTTCGAACTTTGAGAATGAGGCGTCTGGGTACCAACATTCAACAAACAAACTCGAGAAACCATTCCGTGCATTCTACTGATGATGGTGGTGGTGTGCTTCACTGATTATTTGAATCTAAAACACACTTCTAGAGAATGCACCAGCGAAAGAGAAAGATAGAGAATCAAACAAGGCTATATATGACGCCGTATTCCTGGAACACACATGAATGGCGCACTGGTTCTCCATCTCTTTCCATCAAATACTGTCACTGACATATTATTATTATTGTTGTTGCTAATGTTATTTTTGGAGTTGGTTCTTGGCTATATTTCTTTTGAATTTTACAACCAGCTAAACAGCCCAAAGTTTTCCCGAACTGAAAAAACGTTCGGTGTAGCGAGAGAGAGAGAGAGAGAGAGAGAAAGAATCCACAGAATGTAGCCGAGAAGAAATGTTAAAGTTTTATTTTAACTTCAACATACACCCAGCATGACATCATTTGGAACACATTAGTTCACAACATCCAATAGTTGTTCGGGACACACTTAGCCAGGGTAGAGCAACCTTTTTAATCAAAGGGCCAATTTAAATTTTAAAATTTCCTGGCTGGCTAGTGTAGCATGTAGACCTACGACGACATCTCGGAACAGGAGACCAGAACTACAGCTTCTTCTACTGTTTATAGTGTGTCTCGTCATCAAGTCAAATCATCACAATGAACCAATCAGAGGGAAAAACGGTTCTTGTAGGCGTCAAACATGCACAGACTTGTACTGGTTAAAGCTGATCGCTTTTCATAGGTTTATAGTGTGACTCGTCATCTGGTCAATCATCACTGGACCAATCAGACAGAGAAATGTAGCTTAGAAATGCTTGGTGGGCCGCACCGAAATGTTTGATGGGCCGCCAGTTTCTCACTTCTGCGCTATTCAACACAAACTATCCTACCAAAGATGATTTTGATGATGATGGAAACAACAAAAACAATGTGAAAACCGTGTTTCCGGTCTTCATTTTTTCAATTTTTCGAATACACTCTTTGACTTTCACTGCTTTTTCCTTTTAACCAACCTTCCAATTAAGTTGGTTAATTATGCTAGAGAAAATATGATCAATAATTGATTCAGAAAGTGTGCCAAGCAGCTTGAATGTCCCTCGATATTGAATTTTCACGAACGGAGCAAATTGAGGCCCGATATAATTGGCCATTGTTGGTCAACACAATGGTCAACTGAACATTTCAGATGCTCAGGATGTACCAGGAACCTTTTTTCTTCAGAATAATAATAAGCCACATAGAACTAACAGTACAAATAATATTAATGATCATGATGGCTTGTTCCTTTTGGAACATGGACCAAGCAGACTTGAACTACAACTTGAACAACATTTGTAAGACAAGTTGATGGAACAAACCAGCAACACACCAAAAAATAAGTACTAGACAAACAACCAAACACAACTACAAGAGCAACTACAAGGAGCTCTGATATTATTCTGATTTTATTCGGTAATACTATCTCCTCTCCTCCTTCCGACCAATTTTCCCAATGCAAAAGTAATAGGGAAATAAACAAGCAAATAATATTGGCAGCAATAATATCATAACCAAATGCTGCTTTAATCGTGCACAGATGTTGTTGGGCCGCAATAATCGAACCTCAGAAATTGATTCGCTCAAACCCTAATATTATATTAGAATCTTGTACTCATAATTTAACAGTTTCAAGCTGAAAGTTTGACGCAACCAAAATCAATCAAACAATCGACTCCAACATCAATGTTTGTCGGCCAGTCAGTCGGTGATTGGTACAATCATTAACATTGGATGGTTGATTGATTTATTATGTTTGATATGCCAAAATCTCTAATTTAACTTTACGAAAGATCAGTTCGGTTTGTGAGAGTGTACGGCCTGACGTCCGCTTTGGTCACTACCTCTATTTAGTGAACCGGACCATTCTGGCAATGAATTATTCATCGGAAACATCGCTTGCAGCGTGTTATACAGTCGGAAGATTCTTGTACAGATCCCGGACCTATTTTAGTACTAGAACGATTGCCTGGATCTTGGTGCTTTCAAAAGAATTCCAAAAGATCCAAAAGCAGTAATCCCTATAGGGCAAATTAATTATAGAAATGGTCTTGCCTATTTATCTCATTATCTTCATCATCAGCATTCCCAGCGTACATGTGTGCTAGAGCTTATATCATAGGTGTTCCTTCTGGCACCAGAATAGGACCAATTGAAGTTTCAATAACAGCAGTGGCAGCCTTACAGCCTTAAGAGCACATCATCATTATTATTATTATTATTCGGATAGTTTTCAAGGAAATGACAACCAAAATTCAGGATTCCGAAGGGACTTATTTCTCTCATTTCATTCCCTGAAGAACCACCAAAGGATCCAGGCAATTTTTTCCATCTAGTGCCTAATATTATTGTATAGGGACATAAATAGGCTAATTTGTCATATCGACAATAGACAGGCAGGTTCGGACGGGTCCTGGACGGCCGTCATTGTTCAATTACCTTGAAGGGCTCTTCAAATAGAATAAAAATAAATTCGCTTGGAACATATCATCGGAAATGCTGGGAGCATTTGGACCGCCACTATTATTTGCTATGTGCGTGTGTTTGTGTCGCTAATCACTTTATTGTTGTAGGTTTTCCTTTTTTTTCATCATAATTTTATTTCGTTTGCTAATTTTGATGATGGATAGATTCCCATTGCTCAAGTGTGTGTATCCAATCAATTATTATTGGAGAAGAAAATAGGAACTAATAGGATCCCTGCATTCTATTCTGGGATTCTACAAGAGAATAGGATAGAATCCTACTGATCCGACTAATTACTATTATTCGATGCGGAACACAATTCCGAGTCCGGGTTCAACTAGGGAAATAGGGATTATACGATTGAATACAACAAAATGCATGCGCCGTTTGGGAGTGTTTCAAAAAATATTTAATGCCGCCCTCTTTAAGCGCACATCCTTCAAATTCAACAATATCTCTTCCAGGGAAACTTTTTCAAAATTTAGCAGCGCCAATTTTTCCATAAACCTATTGGACCTCCTTGCAACCAACTCTTTGGCTAAATCAAAACTCCCTTGGCGCAAACTTTGATTTGACATGTCACACAATTTGAGCAACACTGATCTAGAACGATGCTCTAGTTTTCCGGATTTTTTCAGTTTTTTTTTGCTAATTTTAGCTTGGATTTTTAAAACTGTCCTTTTTGTTGGAAGTTGTCTCCCGAATCACAGACACAGACACACACAGAGATTTACAATGGCAGGGCGAATGGTATTTGATTTTGATACAAGTTTGAGGAAATCGGAATGCATAGAGCTTTAAACGCTTTTAAATTTGTTGACTATTGCCGAAGCTATGGTGGAGAAATGCAGAAAAAAATTGAAGCCTCACCCAGAACATAAGCGGCTACACAACAACGATGAGAGTATACGACCATCGACGAGCAACAACGAGCTCTGGCTTGGAGCATACAAACGCAGACATACATAAACCAACATAAGCTATACCACACAGCAACCCAAACGTGCATAACACAGCCCGAGAAGATTGTTGTTGCTCGTTTTCTTTCGCTTTTTGCAAGTGTTTATGGTAACAATCTATCTGTTTTTCCTCGTCCATCAACCACAAGCACCAATTCTTCATTATCATCATCATCATCATCATCCAAGCAGCCAAAACAAGAACAGAGGCAGGAAAAATTCTATGTTATATCCTTTGGTCTACCGAATCAAAAGGATAAGGTTGATGATGATGTAATGGTGGTAGAGCAAATGATCATGATGATGGTTTAGGTAGTGGTGGTGTAATCGGAACGTCGGATTTCAGATCATCAAAGCAATCTGATCTTTAAATGCCCGAAAACATCATCTTTTTTAATATCAATATTTTTTGGTCCGATGTCTTTAACCCATAAAAAAAGAACTGGTATTTCAATTATTGTTGTTCTAAGATCTTGTGTGAGTGCATGGTTTCTTCATCGATCAATCATCGTCGTCCTCTAAAAAGAAGCAAAAGAGTGATTGCTTGACTGATGGTAATCTGTGGTCATTGCCATCAAGCATCTAGCCATAGCAGCAGTTGCAACAGGATTCACAACATCCACGCATCCCAAAAAAGTATTCTAAGAATTCTCATTTAATGCATGCATGTTTAAGTGTGTGCGTGTTATATGTTAGTGAATATTTTCGGTTAACTTTCGGTTAACCATCTTAATAATTATGATCAGATCTGAGCGCTTGTGTTCTTCTTCACCGCCGACCACACCAACATCGACCATCAATATTGCCACCAACAATTCGGAAGGGAATAATTGTGGCAATATGATGGATCAAAGTAATCAACACATTGTTCATGCTGGTTTTTTGATCAAATCACCCCCAGAAAAAAGAATTTGGAAAACGGTTCGTGGCAAAGATCCAATCAGGATTTCAATTTGAATTATTTGAATTGTTTTTTTCAATAGAAATGGAGAAGAAGATGGTTCGTTTTGAAACTTTCCGGACAGATACCTGGCCAATATGTGCTGGAATATTATACGGATCCAACGTGTAAGAAATTGAAAGGACAGATCGATTTGGATCAATGCGAACAAGTGGATGCAGGACTTCAATTGGAGATCCGTAAGCAAAACTATGATAACATGTTCGATTTGCGGACAAGCAAACGAACCTATTATTTGGTCGCTGGCAGTGAAGATGAAATGAACAAATGGGTTGAATGTATTTGTTCTGTTTGTGGATTAAAGATGGAAGCGATCCAAAATGAGCTAGCTTTGTTGCCACAATTGGAAATGCATGGTGGTGGTGGTGGTGTTGAAGAACGTTATTCACCGCAACCCAGTCAAACTGAGCAACAGCAACCATCCCAGAATCACCAACAGCAACAACAATCCACCAGTGAATCTTCATTATCGACATTGAACTACATTCCAATATCTGAATGTTATACTGGAAAACCATCATCATCGAATCAACCAATGCCCATGTCATCATCGCCGCCGCCAAGGCCTCCTAAGCCACCTGCATTACAACAATTTGGTAAATCACAAAGTTCATTAGCCTTATGGCCTCAAGATTCGCAGAATCAACAGAATCATAGTCCGACCAAAGTACTTCCACCAATGGCATTATCATCAAATTTGCCCCCGCCGGTACCCAAATCATCATCGACTTTAGCCAACAATAATAATAATTGGTTGATCAGAAACAATCCAAACAGTGGTTACAACAATAACAATAATAGATCTTTCTACCTCAATTCTTCAAAATCCTCATCATCATCCTCATCGTCGTCAGCCACCAATAATCATCATCTTCACAATAACAATAATAATAATAATCACCACCAAAATCATCATCAATATAATTTCTATGATACATGGCATTCACATTCCAAAAGGCCGGATTTTCTATCACCACCACAGGTTAATCGTGATCTAAAACCAAATCGTCCAATACAGAGAAGAATTTTGGAACAACAAAACCAAAATCAACCACAGAAAACAGTTCCGTCTGGTAATATTCCAAGTATCAAAGGTGACAGTCAAAGTGTGAATCCAATGTTTATGGTACAGCAATTCAAACGGGCCAACGATAAGTAAGCTTCGGACGATAATAGCATCCATTTTTAAACCGGATACGAGCGTTTGAAAATCTCTTTTTTTTGTTCTCTTTTCGTTTTCACAGCTCTAAACCGACAATGTCCAACAACAACAATAATCGTCATACTTTACCTAGGCCATTGATCACCAGTTATACCTTGCGAAACAGCCAAAATAAAGCCAATCGTTTCAACACGAACGATGATAATTATTGTCATTTGGCTCATTGTGAACAGGTAAGAAAAATTTGTCGCGTGTGCTAAAAAACACCCAATGACTTTCTTCCGGTTTCGAAACATATTCAGCCAAAAAATATCGAAGACTGTGAAAGACAGTATTTGGATCTGGATTTGGATTCAGAATCCAACAATAATAACAACAGCAATTCAAATAGTCCAAGAAACATGCAGAATTTCAGTGAGAATGCACCAGCATCGACCGCATTTTTTTCGATGAATTCAACCACCTCATCCGCAGCGGTAGTTCCTAATAATGAGAATTCAAATTCACCTATCCATTCCACCAATTGGAATAACAACGTTCCGAATGTGATCAATGTTCATCATCAACAACCGGATTTGTTGAATGACAGCAGCAACAATCCTTTGGGGAATAATAATTGCTTGAACAGCTTGAATTCAAATTTAAACAACCATTGCAATAATAACACCGTTGGTCTACCCGAACCGGATAATTGTGGAACGGTATACAAAAAGGTTGATTTTGTCAAAACCAAAGCTTTCAATGAGACGCGTTTGAATGTGAATTTTTATCGTGGTAATGCCAATTCCGGATAATGAATTATATTGTTGAAAATTAATTAGGAAAGTTGAACTTTTTATCGTGCCAAAAAACACACTCGGACGCTGTGATTCTAAAAAGAATATAATTTCCAACAACGACAAATATTGTCCTTAACCAAATATGAATAATCTCAATATTTAAGCCAAATCTCTTGCTCTTTCTATCTTCAAATTCAATGATTCTCATCACTTTTTTGATCTAAATTTCTTTCAATCATTTTTTGTCTGGCTCTCTTTCAAAAACTAACCACGTTATATTTTGCGCAATTTGTATGTTTGAAAAATGGAAATCAATAAATCAACATTTTTTCTGATAATTCGATTATTCAGATGGTGATAATTGATGGCGCGGTTTTTTGAAAAAAATTTCTTGGGGCTTTTTTTTATTTAAAAACCGATAGATGCCACTAGCGGCAATGTAGGTTATTCTTGTGTGTGACTTTGGCATTGCACAACAAACATTACCGCCGGTGACTTTGGTTTGGTGTTGTAATGTTGATGTTAAAAACAAATAATATAAAAGCATTATCATCGTCTTGTTTTGGCGTGATCGCGTTCCTCTTATGATTGTTTCTTAGAAATTGATAACCCGTTTTCACCATTCTCATTGGAATAAATTAATCAGCCGATCAATTAATTGATTAATTACAGCTAAACTTTGTTGCAAAAGTTTATAATTCAGTTGAATCTCATCGATCGTCATGTCTTGGGCTGTTCCTCTTCGTTCATCTACATCAGCGTCGATTTTAATCTTGGCTCGAAGATCATGGTATGTTTTGTTTGATTCAAACCCTTTCGATTAAACCTTGTTATCTAATCATTTTAAAGTTCTTGGTGGTCTCACGTGGAAATGGGTCCACCGGATGCGATCCTAGGAATAACCGAAGCCTTCAAACGAGATCAGAATCCTAAAAAAGTCAATCTTGGTGTTGGTGCTTACAGAAATGATTTGGGAAAGCCACATATTCTGCCCAGTGTCATACAGGCTGAAGATAAATTGAATGAATTAAATTTGGACAAAGAATACTTGCCAATCTCCGGTCTGGCTGAATTCACGGCTGCCTCGGCCAAATTGGCTTTTGGTGAAAAAAGCCCGGTGATCACCGAGAAAAAGGTTTGGATTGATTTTTAATTTTTTGTAAATCACTCAAAATTGCGCTTACTAGAATGCCACTGTTCAAGGTATTTCTGGCACAGGATCACTGACGATAGGCGCCTATTTTCTTCGAGATTTTCATCCCGGTCCCAAAGAAGTTTACATGCCAATACCAACGTGGGGAAATCATATACCGTTGTTTAAACGTGCCGGATTTGCTGTAAAACAATACCGTTATTATGATCCTAAAACATGTGGATTCGATTTTGCCGGTGCCCTTCAAGATATCGCCAAAATTCCGGAAAAATCCGTCATTTTGTTGCATGCGTGTGCACATAATCCGACCGGTGTAGATCCAAAGGTTTGCATTATAATCGCATGTTTGAAGGATTTTCTAAACCAAAAATATTTTTCCGCCAAAATCAATAGCTGGATCAATGGAAAGAAATGTCTAGTGTGATTAAACAACGTAAATTGTTCCCATTTTTCGATATGGCCTATCAAGGTTTTGCCACCGGAGATATTGATCGTGATGCATCAGCGCTCAGATATTTTATTCAAGATGGCCATTTAGTATGTCTATCACAATCGTTTGCCAAAAACATGGGACTTTATGGTGAACGTGTCGGTGCATTTACTGTAGTCGGCAATGACCAGGATGAAGCTAGTCGTTTAATGTCACAAATCAAAATCATTATACGTCCGATGTATTCGAATCCACCATTGCATGGTGCTAGGATTGCATCGATGATCCTCAATACACCGGCATTACGAACACAATGGTTGAAAGATGTTAAAGAGATGGCTCAACGTATCATTAGTATGCGAACAAAATTACGTAACGTTATTGAGAGTGAAGGTTCCACCAGAAATTGGCAACACATCACCGATCAGATTGGAATGTTTTGTTTCACCGGCATGGACAAGACTCAAGTACAACGATTGACTAAAGAATTCAGCATATATTTGACAATGGACGGTAGGATCAGTGTGGCCGGATTATCATCCACCAATGTTGAATATGTTGGCAAAGCTATCCATGCTGTTACTAAGTGAAAACAAAAAAAATCAATGTCTCCCTAAGTTCGTACGAATTTTTCATCAATCATCATCAAAACATCTATCGATTGATTAATTAATAGGCTCATGTTAAAGCAAACAAAAATATATCTTCATAATTTTTTGTTGAGAACCCTGCCGGTTTAAAATCCATAAAACTGTTCTTTATTATTATTATTATTATTATTATTATCATATATTGAGGATAGAGAATCCATAAAATCTTGAAACATCAATGATTGTTTTTCTTACTTAAAAGTAAGCAACTTCATACAATGTAAGGTTTCCTCGAAAAAAAAAATGTTCTACATTGTACGAAAAAAATTTGGTGATCGTGATCGTGATCGTGATCGTCAGGGGACACCCGAAAGAGAGTTAGCTGACAAGAAGGAGAAGAAGAGGAGGAGGTGCTTCTCTGGATGACAACGGTGGTGGTGGTAGTGGCAAAACCATTGTTCTCTCATTCGCACAACATGATTCAGTTGTTGTTGGTGCATGTCTCTCTGTCTGTCTGTCCACTATGTTTTTGGTGGTTGTTTTGGTTGCTGTTGATGTTGATGCTCGACAAAACCAAAAAAAAATGCAGACACAAAAGCTTATATGATGATCATCTCAAGCCTAACAGACTGAACGAAGACGATGTTGGAACGACGACGACGACTCTCCCCGCGGAATTAAATCATCATATTTGTAGTAATAATGATGCTATTTGGTGTTTCTCTCTTCGTTCTTTGTTTGCAAATGTTCAATTGATTGTGATCATTGTGGTGTTGTTGTTGTTGTTGATGATGGTGGTGTTTTGACACTAATCAGCATTTACCAAAACAAACGCTTATAAAAAGTGAAATCGAAAAATCACCGTTCACCAAAACCATTGAGGAAGAATTTGGTGCTTCAATTTCATCATTATTTTGTTTTTATGTGCATGAAAGTTTTTTGTAAGTTGCATCCTTACCATCTTTGTCGTTCTGAAGACCAGAAACATCTGTTTAAAACCAGAGCAGCTCGAAATTTTTTTTTGATCCTAGATTCAAATTACTGAGAAAAAAATTCCAAAAACGCCAGAACCCCGAATTCGAAGAAAAAAAGTTTTCTGGATCAATTTTTGGCGTGACAAATACCCAAAACACCTGCAACAACAACCATAGCTTCAAATTCTAATTCAGTTGATTATACGGTTTGTGGGAGAATCATTGAAGTTTTCCATTTTTTCGCAAATAACTCTAGATCTAGATCAGTATTTGTTCAATGTTTTTATTGAATGTTTCATTAAACAAGCAAGCAAAACAAGACATAGAAAAGCAACAAAAATGCAAATGTTTCGAATTAGAAAACGGCGTAAAAATGATTGAAATGATATTGTCGATTAATCAACGAAAATATCTGGAGAACACAACATAAAAACACGAATCACCGCTACCGAAACGACGATTGCTCATATTCAATAAGTAAGTTTCATGAAATGAGATGAAAAAAATTCCTCAAGGTTGGTTGCCCAAAACAAAACATTTCAATTAAGCTAATTAGAATGATGGTTCTTACCTTGTTGTTGCCAGGCTGAGTGGTTGGTTCAATCGCTTGTTTTTAATTCTCCCACCGCCAGAGAAAAAAAGACAAATCAAATGACTGAAAACACCTGAAACGAAAACAAATCTTAAAACAAAGTGAGTGAATTCATCGAAATGGAAATTATTGTTAAATGAAAAAAAAAGAAAATAAACGAAATCATCCACAAAAATCATCATTATTCTCATCATGAATGTTCTTCCAAACTCTTCAACCACAAATTCATCGTCATCATCAGTAACAAGTCTTATATTAACAACATCATCATCAGCAACAACTACAACAACACCGGCCACAATAATTGCTAATGTTGGTAGTATCCCCACCAAACAGCCGCCACCAGACCCACCAATATCGGATCAAAACAATAGATCTGTAATCTTAAATTGTGCGGTATGTAAAAACTCATTGCTCAACAACAATAATGAAAATTCCACCCAAAATGGTGGTAAAAATCCATACCGTATGTTGGCCGTACGACCAACTATCGGTTCAGGATCAAAAGATCCATTCTTTCCAATTTTGGAAACGCTAACACACACTTCAGCTGCCCATGTGGCATGTTGTTGGAGGTGTTCAGACTCATTATTGGAACAATGGTTTGAATATGAAATGAAGAATGTTTTGATCAAGAATCGTGATTATAATTTGCCAACATCATCATCATCAACCACAATAGTCATTAATAATAATCATAATAGTAATAATTCGAAATCACAGAGCTGTCTTTCACTATCCACGACAACAGTGGTAGATAATCATAATAATAATCTCAAAAATAAAAACGAAACATTGACATCGTTTTCATCTTGCACCAATTCCAATACGGTATCCACCACTCCAATGATACTGGCTCATCCAATTAGTCTTTCTAACCCATTGAATAGCCTCCATCAACAGCATCCAACAATGGTTGATTGTAGCAGTAGCAATTCGGCGACACCGAGTCCACAAGATGAAGTTCTTGATTTAAGTATGACATCGAGTACTGTAAAAACTGAAACGATTCCAGTGTTCTCCAAGGCAACTGAATTCATTGTTATACCATCAATAACACCACCGGCAGCAGCATCAACAACAGCCACAACCATGAACCTTACTACTAATAAGCAAACGATTACAACGAATGCAGAAAACCTCCCAGGATCTCGTCAAAGAAAGGCATCAATATCAACATCATCTAGTGGAAGCGAAAATAATGTCTTAACCATTAGCCCATATTTAAATTCATCGATGACCAATCTAATCAAAGTGTCCTCAAGTCCGGTAGCAGCATTAAGTTTGAAACCATTATTAGCCAATAATAATAATAATAATAATATAATTGAAGCGCCTGCCAACGTTAATAACAGTAGTAATAATTCGTCGACTTCAACATCTCCCGTTTTAGCCAAAAAGCCATTGTTGAGCTGTTCACTATGTAATGATCAATGTCCAACATTGTATTCGATAATGTTGAGACCTATGGGCAATTGCCCATATTTTCCCAGTTTGAGGCGACATGTTAAAATGATTTTGATTGATTCAAGTGGAAAAACTAGTACGTTTTTGAATATTGTCTTGAAATTTATGATTTTAATTAAACCCTTTCTATTAACAGATGTTTGCGAATCATGTCATCATCAGTTGATTTTACAATGGGATGCGCATCAAAAAAGTAACAAACCAATTTCGGAGCGTCAATATCACTTAGTACGATCATCTAACAAGCACAATATTAACAGTAATCCCAGTACCATTGGGCAAAAGATACAACCAAATCCGGAAACGGTTCTCAGTACAAATTCAAGCGTCCCGGTAAACAATAATTCTCAAAACAGTATCAAAGTTGATCGAAATTCGATACCACCGATATCGCAATCGTTCGTGTCCATCGTAGCTGCCAATAAAACGTTCATTTGTGTGATGTGTGGTAAAGATTTGATACAGAATGCATCATCATCATCATCATCCAGTAATAATTCATTGAATTCGAATTCATCAACATCACATATAGCCTTTTCAATACAGACCGAGAATGATACCACAGGCAATGTGATCACCAAGAAATTGATTATTCAAAGTGCTCAAGAGATAAACCTATTGCCTTTTCTTTCCACCTCTACTTCCTTACATTTGCATCAACTACAATTGCTGCATGAAAGTGGTCGGGTTTTGATTTGTGCATTGTGTTTCGAAACAATCAGTTCTCGATGTAATGCCAGTAATATAAATTCCAGTAATAGTGATAATAGTAATTTTCATGAACAAACCAATCAATCCAAAACAACCACACCATTGAATGGTAATTATTTGACTTGTATGTTTGTGAATGAAAATGAAAATTTTAATCGTTTCTCCGTTTCAGATGGTCCAACGCCGACGAAAATTATTAATCCACAGCACAACGATGATCAATCATTGTTGTGCTGTGCTTGTAAACACCATAAATATCAATATATGGTGGAAACCAAAGAAAATTGCCAAAAGAAGCCATTTTTTCCATTTTTGCATGACCCCAACAATGATGACAATAGTGGTGGCAAGGCACGTCTTTGTGCTGCCTGTCATTTGATGTTGGAAACCCAATGGGATGCTTACGAAAATAGCTACGTACCATATAATCAGCGCATTTATCGTTTACCAACCACAACCAATAGTCAATCAACGTTGATCACAACAACCAATTCGAAACGCCCACCATTATCCGGTATTACCACTACATCTGGTCATAATATTTCGTCGCCACAGACTCAAATAATCAACGGAAATGGTGGTCAACAGGTCCCACCTTCACCGTTAAAAATTCAAATCGCAGTTCCCAGTGTTCCATTATCACCATCATCATCATTAGCATCCGCGCAGCCAATCAT
Source organism: Amerodectes protonotaria (assembly GCA_025882695.1). Classification (NCBI taxonomy): domain Eukaryota; kingdom Metazoa; phylum Arthropoda; class Arachnida; order Sarcoptiformes; family Proctophyllodidae; genus Amerodectes; species Amerodectes protonotaria. The sequence continues at coordinate 4,900 of JAOZJS010000437.1, read as the reverse complement.
TGTTGCCGGTAGTGGTAATGTAAATTTATCATCATCATCCGAGCATTTATTGTTGACCACGGTCAATCAACAAACACTGCAATCAACAGCACCACAACCGATCAATAATGTTTTACTGAATGATTTTAAAAATGATCAACGAATTCTGAAATTGATGAACGAATTGTTGGCCAATCTTGGTGGGCCACATCCAACCATTAAGGGCGATTGTTCCATTTGTCAACAACACAGTCCGGCTGGACAGACTTATCAAGTGTTTTCCACTTCCAGAAATATAGTGATCTCCGCTGAATTGGGAATCTATCCGTATTTTCCAATGTTGAAACTTATCAATAATAATAATAATAATGTTAATAAGAAGAATTTAAAAAATTCTCAAGATAATAATAATAATCCGTATATGGCATGTACTTATTGTTATCATTCGTTGATTGCCCAATGGATTGCATATCATGTTTCACCAAAACCGGAGGATCGTGATCTCTCACAAAGGCATTATAATTGCCGGGATTTTGTTTGTTATGTTTGCGGCGTGACCACATATCGACAATTTGTACGTTCAATAACGATTAAGGATTTTCCGTTTTTGGTTGAACACAAAAGACCACCAGGTTTGTTTGATCGCTAAACTGATTCTGACAGAACTAATTCTCAGAGTGTGTTAAATCAGGTTCTTTGACAATTAACAAAGGCGAAAGTGTTATAACGTGTTTGACCTGTTATCAAACTTTAACCCATCAATGGATCGAAAATGAACGTATGAAGGTACCGTTGGAGATGAGAAAATATAATTGGATGGCGGTACCGCCGCCACCACCACCAACATCAACCACCACGTCTGCGTCCAAAAATGAACAATCCGAACACAAGGTCTAAAATTTTGTTGAGTTTGTTACGGAACAGCTACAATAATCTTTTTTACCAATTTATCCTGCTACAGTTATTCGTTTTACAACGACATTCCAATAGCATAGTGCCTGAACAGCGAACTATTATTCCGATTCTAGCCAATACATCAACATTGCCATATCAGATCCATGCAAATGCTATCAATCATAATGGTATGAATATGACGGGATTTTTTTTCTCTAAATAATCGCTGATATAATTGATATTTTAGGAATAATTTCTGTACCAGCTTCCGGTGCCACTGTAGGCGGTTCGATTATTCCTAAAGCGATAATTGTCAATACTACCGGTAATATGGGCCAATTTCAACAAAGTGCCATTGTCTCTGGCGCTTCCATCGCTGAAACGACGGCTACTACTAATAATATTGGTGTTGTGGCGCCTACATTCAATCCATCGCACACATTGGCTCCATTAGTTGCGGCCGCTATGGCTGCCACACCGGTGACCATCAAACAGGAGGCCAACCAACAAAATGATTGCGAGCCGATTATGGCCACAAATATGGCCATGACCACCGTACCAGTGAATAGTGGTGCTAGCACTATTGGAACCAATACCAATAGCTTTGCAGACGTTCTACGTCAATTGGCAAGACAACAGCATATTACTATACATAAGATCAATGATCAAACACAAATGTAATCTAATTCAATTTTGAATGATATATACCATGATTCTATTAATTTTGTTTCATTTCGTACATTTCTCTGTTTATAGACCTTTCAATGCGCAACAGCAGCCGATGCAACAAGAATCGGTCTTGATAAATAATACCAGTAATAATTCACGATCTGGATCATCTTCCATCAACCTGACCACACTGGCATCGGTGGCAGCATTGGCTGGTGGCAATAATCGTAATAATCCACCACAATTTGTACAAGCAGCTCTTCCTATGAACACTCATGATGGTAGCAAGCATCAAGAAATATCCCATTCAGAGCTTCCCAAAGCTGTCATTAATTCAAACAGTTTTGCCATTCATTTCAATGCCCTGAGCAATAATAACCAAAATAACCATTATCAACATAGCTTTAACAATAATGGAAAAATGATCTTGGCGAAAAAAGTGGATGATAATGAACAACAGAATTGTATCAGGAAAAACGTAATAACGATTGTGAATAATGCTCATCACCACCAACACCATCTTCACGAAAACAATGCAAGAAATGCGCAGATTTTGGAACTAGAAGAGGTGACAATGATGAATGACAGCAAAAATCATGATAAAAGTTCTTCAAAAGTAAATCTTGAAGTGATTAAACTACGCAACAAACGGATTGCTCAATTGAAAAAATTAAAAGAGGATAAACTAAGAGCAGAACAACAAATAGCGATGGTTGGTTCATCGTCGAGTGTAGCATATCCTAATCCAAAAATGGAAGATGAGATCGATGAAAATGATCATTGTGCACAGCAAGATTTTTCATCGAATTCGTTTGATAGCAAACACAATCATCCCAAACGTGGTTCGTTAGTGAAGTTTCTTGGAAACGTTTTACCAGTATTACCTTTAAAAGAGAAACGTGCTGAAGATAAAACAAATTTCTTATCATTATTCGGTTTGGCCACCCATAGAGCTAAACGAGAACGAGAACTCGACAGTTTTGTTCAGAGAAAATTGAATCGCCGCCTATCTGAAGCTTCATACCAAGTGGATTGGCTGCAACAAGAGAATGAAGAAGAGCGAATACTTAAGATTGATCCACAATTTGAATCATTCAGATGTGGAGCTTATTTTTCTTCCAGTAATATTACACCAGAATCTGGTCTAAAGACTAAGCCAAAACAATCATTGAATATTGATAAGACAAGAATTATCGATGCATTATCCTTGGAACCATGTTCCTTGAAAAATTATAAACAATTAAAGACAGAAATGGATTGGCTTGCAGTGTTACGTGATCGGCAGTTTCGTCGTAAACGAGGCATAATTTGTGTGGGCAAAACCTACAACAATTTGAATGATCAAGTTCTTAAAACTTGGCTACCACAATTGTCTTCCAAAGTTAAAAAATCAAATCCAGAGCTCATTGAGCGAATAGAAAAATTCCTTTCTTTAGATTGGTTTGAACAAGAAGATAAGAAAAAGGAAACGTTGGCTATTCAGAATGTTGTTGATGAATCAACATCCGAAGATGCTGAAAATGCTCATCTCATAAATCACAATCAGCAGCCGATTAAAATGGATTCATCATCTTTAAATCCGATCAAGACAATCAGCCGCAATGTTGATCAACCAGAGAAAAGGATCTTTGTTGGAATGAATTATCATCCGCATCAGATTGTAACATCGATTTCGCTGGACAATCAAACACCGAATCATTTGCATCCACCACAACCCCAACCTCCTCCCTCTTCTCATAATCATCAAATTTATCATGAAAATTCTGTTACCATTGTTAATAGCGTCAATAATAGTAATAATGGTAACAATAAAATAATCGATACCAAACAATTTGCTCAGGAATTCCATGAATCAGTGCTGTTGGAGACACAAAAACAAATGAATAACAAACACAATGGTTGCTTATTGATAAATAATACAAATGGATCTGCCAATACAGCCACAATCATTCAACAACCGGATGTAGTGGCCAATTTGACCAACGCACAACCTACCATAATCTATAGTGATCACTTAAGACCATCGCTAAATGATTTAGCGCAACCAAATATCGATCCTCAGCATCATCAACTAAATCATCATAGTCTCAATCATTTTACCACGGATCACAATGGAATGACGATCATGGCGCCAACCACAACCATCATCACAACTCCAGTGAAAGGTGAGGATATTGAAATAAAGATCCAGTGTTTTGAATAAATTAACGATTATAGATTTTTTCCATCCCACACCAGACAACAAGATGAACATAAAAGAGCAGATTTTGAAGCTACAAGTTCGTATACAAGAAATCGGCCAGGAACATAAGATGTGGAATGAAAAGAAAAATGTAATGTTATTTTTTAGAATGTTCTAACATCGTTTTGAAAAGTACTGAAATTAACTTAAAATTTTAGGAAATCATTGGAACCATGCAAAAATTGGATAACGAAAAAACATTTTTGCAGACAGAGTTGGATCGTTTGACCAATGGTTCGGATCTTTAGTGTTTGATTTAAACATATGATCGTAAAGCGCAGTCGTTGGAATTGTAGACCGTCGAATAGAAGAATTACACACATGTACACACCAATGGATATTTCGTTTTGATGTCTCTTCTTCTCCTAGCAATCACTGATTCATTTAATACTCAACACGCATACACGCAAGACAATATTTCGTGAATGTAAATTATTCTATAATTTTCGATGAAAATATTTGTATTTTTTGAAAAAATCAGCGACATCAATTTTTTTTCGTTTTAATTTTTTTCAATGTTTTTCTCCGTTATTCGGCCCGTTTAATTTTGTTTTTATTTCGATTTTTTATTTTTACACAACGGGATTCTCGAATTTTTTTTCTGTTCTTGCCATTCTTTGGCATGCGAAATAATCCGTTTTCAAGCATAATTTTGAACATTTTTTTCTCTTGTTTTTATTCCTGTTCAAATCAATAAATCTTATACAAGTATAGGAAAAATAATTTAAACGCGATAATTTGAATCCAATTCAAATGAACGTTTGTAATGATTGTAATTTTGAAATAAAACGATTATAGAATCAAAAAAGACATTGGTGAAAATAGACTTTCAAGTAATTTTCCAGAAAATAATGTGTTGGGTCTAGAGTTCCAGGAACTAAGTCTTGAAGCTTAGTCTAGTCCAACTTTTTCGCATTTGGCATTTTGCGCGTTAACCCTTTCAGCACGGCTGGGATATCCCAGCGAATGCATTGCACTTGTATAAACTTCGCCCTGTAAAGTCTATGGGATTTTTACATAGAGATTTCATTGGGATTTCAGTCAGTGCTTTAGAACATTTTTTTTGCCAGCAAAACTCTATGGGATTTTTACATAGAGATTTCATTAGGATATTAG